>KN483942.1:0-31572 GCA_000787095.1 Periophthalmodon schlosseri
ACCAGAAGATACACAGAGTAATAAATGTCTTGACAGGAATAATTCTGACTAATGAAACCTGACTGTATAATTACAGTGTAGTCCAGTGCCAGCCCTGTCACACCATCTGTTTTAATAGATTCTTTTTCCAGACCAAGGTTTAATTTCTTTTCAAGGAAGACAGCGGCAAAACCTGTTTAAATCAGCAGACCAGACACGTCACAGCAACGTCACGTGGCCACTCTGAGGAAGCGCACTACTGAGCAGTCCAAACTGTCAGGTATGAAAACAAACTAAACCTTAGTCTGAAAAAAGAATCTATTAAAATAAATTCACAGAAGACCAGATGAACTCAATGGATTGTCACACCATATGTTTTCATGGGCACGAGGAAGTAGTTCCCTCTCTGATATATAGCTACAGTCAGTCAACAGTAAAGGTCATGGTCTGTACAAGCCAAGTCAATCTATCAGTCTAATGACTTTTGTACCACAATCTCACCACGTGTCAATCAAATCCATGGTTTGGGTGTTGGTCCAAATGATACTTTAATCACAGTTCATCAATGCCATCACGAGGAGTCTCAACATTTTCTGTTTCACTCTTGTCATTTTAGACCTAAATGGAAGTAAAGATTTGCTTCATGGGAGGACATCTGACATAAAATGTAGCCATGACTAACAACAGCCACATCCGTGAAGAGAGGAGGCACAGACGGCTGGTGATAGTGAAAAAGGTCATTACATATGTAGTGAAGTGTCCAGCCATATTGCCCCGCCCATCAACTGTATATCTTATGTCCCCTCTTACAATTAAGTTCTCCATGTGACAGGCTAGAGACCGCTGAGAGCTAGCGCTAGCCCTGATCGCCGTTGGCCACAGTATCATTTGTTCTTGTGGCTATTGACTCCCTGCTATGGGATATATATAGGGCACTCTGTCACATACTCCTCCCATTGTACAAAGAGACCTGGATCCTATTTGCTATCGGAAATCTAATCCTGCATGTGAGATCAATAGCGTCCTATTTCCCCTTTGCTCGTCAACTGTTCAATAGCTAGACCAGACAATTAAAAAATAATTACATTTGAAGATTTCTATAAAGATGATCATTTCTGTCTCGTCAGACATCAGACGTATGTCCTTGTTTCATTTTTAGCAGAACCCGTAAAGGTGGGATTCGGAGTGATAGACTGCAGTGTTTGTGCATTCTCAGCAGAAACAAGGAATTGTTATGGTCTCTCAGGGGTGATCTACAGCCCCCGTCAGGCCCTTCACACGAGCCGCGCCCTTTGACCTCCTTATCGCCATAGCACAGGGATCCAGGAAGGAAGACGCACAGGAGCCAAAGCGATGCACTGACTTCAGCTCTTTGAGTCACATGATGAAGGCACATGATAAAGTGTGAACATGATGTAACGAGGGTGGGAACATTTCAGGGGAATTAATTATACTGTCCAAACAATGGTTCTGAAACTCCTGATATCTCACACACAATACCACAACTGAACCAAGATGTCTGTGTAATCCCTCAACTTTTTGTCCAGTTGACAGATTTGAATTTTTCTATTACTATAACTGAATCAAGACTAAATTCAATTTTTTACACTAAAATTTAAACGCAACTCTGTGAGAAAGTATCCTGAAAGTATTCAGAATACAGTGCTCTGATTGGACCATGTATCAGAATCACAGACTGTATAAAGAAGTGGACTAACGGAGTAATGAAGCTCATCGAGGTTAGCAGTTATAGCAGCAAATTTGGAGCCGAGTCCCATATTAGTAATTCCGACTGCGGGTATCATTGCAACCAAAGAGCCAATCTGGAGCAAGGCTATTGAAGGAAGCGTCCCTTCCCACCCGCACCGCTGGTTTAGCAGGGAGCGGGCGCTTAGCAACACTGTCAATCAAACCTGTTGCTAATGCCAGCAGGAGCGACCTCGGGGAAAGAAGGGGCCTAATTTGTCTGTTCATAATGTTCATATCTTGATTTACAGACACAATAGCGAAATAAAAATACAAGGATCATGTAGAGCGGGTTAATACGAACATTTAACATCAAAATGACAAGCCTGACAGCAGCAGTTACAGAGGGGTGACAGTTTTCTAATGTAAAATGAATTGGAGCCTGAAGCGCGCCCATGTTCACTTCCTATTTGGAACGTGGCGGCTAGCAGGTTAGCAATGTCCATTTATTTATACGGTCTATGATCAGAATACATTACAAAATACATTTTACTGCAGGTATTCAATACTTCAGTAACTAAATACATTTTTCAAGTATATTTTCAAGTATCACAAGTATTCTTCCCATCACTGTCAATACCGTTTAGTTGATGGTACACAGTATATGATAACCATAACGTTAAACTAATAATAGCAGAAACAGTGGGCCTGATGTAAGCGATAATGCAACACTATGCACGTGGGTTGGCACAGATTTGCGGAACTTTGACCCGTTTCTCTGTTGTATTATTCACACTCTTCCCACATGTTGTTTTAATTGAGCGGACACTTCCCCCTTGTGTTATTACCACATCAGTTTGAATCTGCACATTTTAGCACACTCCTACTGCTGCTGCTGCTGTGCGATCCTTCAAATGAACTCCTAATGGCAAACATGAAAAATTAATGGTGGGATTTGGTAAAGGCAGCACAATGTTGCTTTTATTTCAATGTGGCCTTATGTGAACCCACATTATAAATGTAATTTCATTTGGCGATTTCTGGGATTTTAGATTTAGATGGCTTATTAGCATGATGGTTTGTAAACTGCATAACCAAATGACTTAATCTGATATATCAAAATGTTATTACTCACTAACACTGGCTGCTATGTTGTGGAAAATATGGCAGAAGAATTGAATTAATTTCAGCAGATGATCATATTACTGACAACAGATTTTTATGTTCAGAGCAAAACATTGGTCATTTCCAATCATTGCTATGTAATTTATCAAGTTATTTCTTTAATTAGACTGTATACAGAATATGTCGCTCGCCTATGGATACTTTGCAATGACATCGCGCTGGGGGTGTTCTACATGTATCTCTATAGTGGAATGTTCAGCCGTTACCATGGAAACACAATGTGCACATTACTAAATACTGTCAAAAACGTTTTCAGATAGTCTGAAAACTAAAGAAAAAACACAAAATGGATTTAAACTGCGCATTTCCAGGAGTATGTGATTAATCTGAGCGTTCATGGTCCTGTTTAGGAGTTTGATTTTCAACAGAAATGTGAGAGTGACGAACGGAAAAACTGTTGGCTAATGCTAGCTAGCTTGTGACTGTAATGTTATTTGAAAGGGGCTTGTTTAACAGCACAAATCTGATCGCCTGTTGTATTTCCACCTGAACCGTTAAAGATCAGATTAAAGTCTAACAGCGCTTCAGACAGAGCAGTGTCTATAGTTAGCTTCATACTCCCACACATCAGCTGCAACGTATCAATATAACACAAATATTATACGTCACTACTTTAGCTAGCTACTTTTTTAGTGGGCAGCGTGAATTCTATTCGGTGATATAACCAAACTTCAAAATCAGATCTTATATAAACACATTTTAGTCTTCTGCTCGGGTCGGAGCAGGATATTCTAGGCCAGTGGCTCTCACACATTTCACACCAAGTGCCACCAAAGTAAATATTTGGCTTTCTGAGTACAAGACCAAAACCAGGTCTACAATGGCACTACTCCAAGTCCACTCAAGGGCTAACCCAGATCTAAACGTGGACTACATCATGGCCATAGTAGTTAGAAGCAAAAAATGAAAGTAGGTGAAAAATGTGGATACAATTTACTTCAAACCCATAACCTGAAGAGCTGCCCACCAGAAGGAGCCACAGTTTGAGAGCCACTGATCTGTCATTAATGGAATATGATGATGTCAAGGTTTTACTTATGTTTTCTGATCAAGAGATGTTTTTCTGTATAGTGGATCTATCTACAATGACAAACCCATGGCTTATTTGGTTCAGAAGATGTATAAGTAAAGCTTTGTCATATACTGTACAATATACAGTCGACAACATGTGTAATGATGTAGAGAAGGTTTCATCGGGGCTCATCTGGACTCTTTTTTTGCCATCAAGACGTTTTGGCTTCTGGATGGGAGCTGAAACATCTATAAACCTTCTATACACTGACTCACTCCTGAACAAGTTTCATTACGTTACGAAATGATGTAATTTTGTGGCGGTCAGGTTTAGGTCTACACATGCGCCGATGAGTCATGTGTCTGGGTGCAGCTATTTGACCCGCTCTCCCTTCTCGCCCTGACCTCCCGCCACAGCAGCAGTTCTGACCCCTGCTAGATAAATAATGCACATGTGTGGTTTGTGCTGCACGGTCATATATCACCCTTGCGCTAAATACCAGGGTCAGGGGGCGCCAGAGAGAGGCTTAAATACACGCTTGTCGGACAATACCTTTATAGAGACAGTCAGCGAGTGTGCTTCCTTTTCTCTTCTTCTGCCGTCCCATGTTCCTCACCACACCCCGGAGTGGCCCGAGAAGAGGAGGAGGGGGAGGAAGAGGAGGGGAGGGTGAGACAGACGCCTATCCGCTTTACAAAAAGGGTGCCTCAGCCATAAAGCGGGTCAATAAGGTACAACTGAGCTACTGTGAGGAGAGTCTCGTGGGCCTGTCCTGCTCTTTGTGTCAGGCCCTGTTTCTACAATGGGACGCTAATGTGAGCCCATTCTCCAGCTAAGTGACACTGATGAATGTCTGAGAGTGAGCGCTCATCCTCCTGTCTCTTATCAGTGAGAGTGCATAGGCTACTGCACTGCTGGGAGTTTTAGGATGACAGAGTTTGGATAACGACTGAAAGGACTTAACTTTATAGGGAAAGTTACAAAACAATGCATTTTTTTCTACTTTTAAATAACCAGATTAGATCTGTTTTCAAATGTAGAATATAAGACATTTGTAAAAGTAAATCAATGTTTCACATAGATTTCTGATGAGACCATGGTGGCACAGATTATCCTTATGAGTATTAATAAGGATAGCTCCTTTTTATTTAAAGAGGCTCTATGTAACTTTTCTGATGGAGGGATGGAGACTGCATAAAGAAGTGGACTAAAGGAGTGTGACCTCACCCACTGTGTTTGGCTCCAGTCAAATGAAGCTCATCGAGGCTAGAGAAGTTATAGGGGCGAATTTGGAGCCGAGTTCCATATTTGAAATTTCGACTGTGAGTATCATAGCAACCAAAAAGCCAATCTGGAACGAGACTGTTGAAGCAGGCGCTTAACAACGATGTCAGTCAAACCTGCTAATGCTAGCGCCTGATTTGTCTGTATCAGGCAGTAGCGTTAGTGTCAAGCGCTGATGTATCTTTAGACAAGCATGTGCTGCCACCAGGCAGAGTCACAGGTCAGATCTGTGGAGAGTCAGGCCTGTTCACATGAATGTGTCTTTTTTGAGCAATAAATCACCTGTAATTGAATAAATGAACATTTTAGTCAAAGCAATAACAACTCCATGGAGAGAAGCAGATGGCAAAACCTTCAACCGGAAAAGTTGCGTAGTGCACCTTTAATACAAAACTGTGAGTAAAGTATGACTTATTTTCTCTATTCTATGTATAAATGTGTATGATAGTTCATTTATTATCACTGTTCAAGTTGTTTTTGGATCATGGGGAAGAAAATGACACTACACAGTTCAAATCTAATCTAAGCCTAAACATTGTAATGACTATAAATAAATGTTACTATTGTTGAAGGAATCGTTTCTCCACATTAAAAAATCTGGTTTTGACATAAAGTGAAATGAAAAGGGAAACATGTTCTCCCTTTAAGTCACGCGTCAAACCAGCTGATCACACCAGGTCTGACCAGTTCCAGTAACCCACATCCTTGAATTCAGCCAAACTTTACAACCCAAACATATCCATACACGTCCTCAAGCGACACTTAAAGCCTCACGTTACAGTTTTCTTGGATTAACTTCATATTCTGAAAGAGAAAGTCAAAGCATGTTTTTGACTTGGGTGGCTGGCTTTACAACAGCGATAGTAGACAAACTATTCATCTCCTGCACTTGAGCTGTGTGTTATTTACACACGCTACCGTACCCCCGGGACCTGCCAATCATTTTGTCTGGCCCCAAACCCTCTTTTGTCTCCCCTCTCTCCTTCCCTCCTTCTCCCTCTCCTTTACTCACTTGCCCCAAACCCGTTATTAAAAACAGATTACTGAAAAACAACATGGACAATTTCCCGCTGTCCCGAAAAGTACGCTCCGTGTTGAGAATGAGTCCGTACGTTATCAGGCTTATCAGAGCAGTCCAGATTTGAAGAGTACAGGTGGAAGTGGTGGTGGGGTTTCTGGTGGCTTTCCTGTTTGCTCTCGGCCCGCAGAGATTTGGGAGAGCGACAACAACAACAGAATCTCAGGAGGGGTGAGGAGAGTGTGAGTCCCCCGTGACGACCCTTCTGCTAAAGACACAGGGGGAGATAGAGAGGGGAAAGGAGGGAACATGGAACAAATAAATGCGCTTTGAATTACGAGTGCAGCTTTATTCCGTGCTCTGTTTTGAATCATCGTCTTGTTTTCATGATGCCTTCGCTGTAGATTTCATGATTGAAGTTTATGCCCACATTTTTCTGTGCACTGTAGCCGTATGCTGCTCTACAATATTAATATTCTATATGCATATCTTTGGTACACGTATTTAGTGACTTCAAAAGACCACACTGGCACAGGGGACGACTTTTTATGATCTCTCAAAGGGCCCCTTCACTTCCTCCTGTTCTGCCTGATGTAACACCCCTGAGCCTCCTATAACTGTGCTATAATGCACTATGCTATATGCACCACCCTCTGTAGCCAGTCCTTTCTCAGGCTTTCTGATGCTGCCATAGACTGTATATATATAAATGGACATAGCTAACCCGCCAGCCGCCGTGTTCCAAATAAGAAGTGAGCATGGGCGCGCGTTGCCTTTAACAGCCTAGCTTCGGTTTGGCTCTTTGGTTGCTATGATACTCGTGGTCGGAATTCCAAATATGGAACTCGGCTCGAAATTCGCCCCGCAACCGCTAGCCTCAATGAGCTTCATTTGACTGGAGCCGAACGATATGGGTTCACGTCACACTCCCTTAGTCCGCTTCTTTATACAGTTTATACATCTCGCTTAAGCAAGTAGACGCTAATTAACTTAAAAGCATTAGCAAGTTAATGTTTTAGCTAAACAGCTGCAGTGAATTAGATGATGTTCGCTGTGCGCTTATTTTGGTCAATTTGCTCAATTACTGAATAAAGGTTGGCTCTACCTTAAAAGCTGTTTACTTTGCCTGCTCTAGTAATATTGAATAGTATGGGCTATTGGAAACTGCAATACTAAGCTTTTTCACATGACCATATAGTGATGAGGTTGTCAGAGGAGGGAGTAGGAAGAGAAGTACGTACGTATAGGACACAGCAGCATGTATTTGAGTGGGGGGGTGTGTATAGGGGGTGCTGTTGCCTCATCCTCTGTCATGTAGTGTCTTTACTTTTTCAGGAGTCACACTGACCTCTATTCACTCACGGGACACTAACAAGCCCCGCCCACTGTCCACTGTATGACGCTACTATCCACTCTGAGGCCTACAACCGCTAAACACAAAACCTTTTCTTGTGCACTCCCGCACGCTAATGACATGCAATGTTTTCAAGCACACTGACTGAAAACAGGCCGTTCTTTATCCCTCTAACTCCACAGAGCCAGGACACTATACTGTAGCCACACAAATGCATTGACTGTGTTTAGCATGCGGCAAGTGACACAGTTGGCATCTAGGCTCTATGTGCATTAAACTTTCATATGTCTTCTGGACCATGCAGAAACTGGTTCGGCGAACTATTGAATTAACTATTAAGTAACCGCATACTAGAGGTTTATGTTGTGAACACCAGTGTGGATTCAGAACACAATAAAAACTCAAAAGTACTTTGTATTACTCGAGTAGGTCAAGAAGTGCAAATTGCTATGTATATATCATAATCAAAATCACAATTTGAAGTGTTGTAATTGTCTCATCACAAAGTTTACAATAATTTAGGTTATAGAAATCCAACTAGGTAGTTTAGACCTCTACAAAAGTGTTCTGAAATGTATGGGAGTCTTGAATTGTTTTAGTAGTTCATGTTTCAGTCTTCTCAATGTGCATTGTCAACTGAATCCTGAAAACATACATTTCAAATCTAAACAAAATTGCAATTATGTTTCCTTCCAAAACTGGCCTACTCCTAATTACTACAGATTCTATCACCAGTGCTAAGACTATGCTACTGTGCACCGCTACTGCACCTGCACAGTTTACCACACAAGATACGACCGTAAATGTATTTACTTTACTTTTCGACCACAGTCTCATTGCACACGCACAGCACATGTCCTCTTTTGCCAAACAAACCACATTTTCTGCCTTGATCACTCACACTTGCCAACAGCCCCCCTCTTCTTTTCTTCTCTTTACCATTTTGTGTACAGTGCATGGGACAGCTGCCAGCAAACCCACGTCCATCCCACTCCCCGTTCCCCATTATAAAGCTCACATTGTGGTCCAATCCCCTGGATCAGGAGTGGTCTGACAAGCGCCTCACTGTGCCTCAAGTCCCTCCACATAAGCCATTGTAAGCCTTTCAGTATCACAATATACACTCCCCCATCTACAAGACTGGATGTGGGTCATTGGGTCACGGACTAAGTGCTGTGTATTACATAGGAATTATGAATGTGCCGCGCTGTCTCTGCCTCCTATCTCGTACAGATAATCGCCCGCAGATTATCCCCCATCGAATACTGGCCTTAATCAAACCGTGCTTAGGGAAAGTCCGCCTTATGTCGTGATGGAGCCAAAACATGGACTCGCAGCTAATCAGAGGCACCTTGACCTTATTATTCAACAGCGCGGACTGTATCTTCTGAAATGAGAACATGCTATCAGGTGCGGGTGAGGGAGAAGCAATGCGGTCAAGTGTAGGAACCGGGGGAGATAACGGCGGAGATGGTCTGACTCCAGGCGCTCTGTGGACATGACCAATTCACTTTTTTGCCCAGTGGTGACACACTTATATTAGCGTGTTCTACATTTACCAGTCCACTTTGTTGTAGAAATGTTCACAGAGGTGTTCGTAAATTCTCCATTAGGGAAGTCATGCAACGTAGAACCAGTGGTGGAAAGTAACAAAGTGAAAGTAGTGAAGTGCTGTACTTAAAATGTAGGTATCTGTACTTTACTTAAATATATTTTAAACTGGATACTTTTTACTTTCACTTCACTACATTTGAGAGCTGGTATCTGTACTTTTATTCACGTGTGTAGTTTGAGCAAAGTAAATACAAGTAAAAACAGCTAGGAAAAACTACTGATTCAACTGTTTCTGTTGAACAAAACTCGGCACAAATCTTTATCAAAATCACTACATTTGAAGCTTTATTAGATCTCAAACTCTGCGCAAAATACTTTTACTTTTTACTCTTTAAGTACAATTTTAAACAGGTACTTAAGTCGTTTTTTTCATGTGATTTTTTTACTTTTATGTGAGTACTTTTTGCTCCGGTATCTGTACTTTTACTTAAGTAACAAAATTGAGTACATCTTCCACCACTGCGTAAAACCAGTACGAAAAATAACACTATTTGAGCGATGTTCTTTGCTGTAACCATGACAGCAGTGAACAGCTTAACTGCTTTAGTGTTTTGACGATTCTACATGTAGGTCTCATGTGTACTGTGCACTGACACGATCTGCTGACTGTTGCGTACTTAAAAGAAACTCAAGTTTGAACACATAACAAGGCGCTCTTAGTGACAGTCCTAAGCCAGGATAAATGGAGAAACTTGGAGAAGAAAAAACAGGGAAAGCAACCAGAGAGTAACACTTTTACGAACCAAAACACACATGAGACAGATTTGGAAAAATTATAAAAACTATAAAACTATAAAAATATGCGTTGATGGTAAAAAGTTCAGGGAGTTAACGACAAGCTTGACATGTCCCAGTCGTGCTGTTGTTCCTCCCTGTGCGTTTGGCCTGCGTTGGCATTCCTCCCACCTCTGTAGCCGTGCATGTGACCTGCAGAAGGGCAAGGGTCATGGGGCAGTCCTGAGGAGGCGTTGGGCTGTTTCGGGGGGAGACTCTAAGCCCTTCTTATTATAAGCAGGGCCCCCTGTCTGTCGTCTCTGCAGTGGGGAACTGAAATGAACTCGGTGGGGGGTGGAAAGAGGGCTAGGGGGTGCAAGGCGCTCCCCTCACAGACGTCTGCTCATGGGACCCCACCCCAGGAACCCAAGGAGGGCCCAGCCATCTGTGCCCTTTGTCTACAGAGGGGGCGAGTGCTACTTTTTGGATTGGACAAACACAGGAAGGGGCACACACTGAAATGAGATCTTTAAATGCTGAACAAGACAATATGAGTACAGCACATTGAAATCTGTTTCCAAGCTCGCCACAACAGTCCAGCTACCTAAAAATGCGCACTTTACCAACGATGTAATCTCAACCAATGGGATTTTCACAATACAAACAGACAGACATATTCTGACGTGTTTGCGCTGTTTCTCACTCAACAATGCACATTTTTAACTTCATCTGGCAGATAACATTCAACGGTTTATTCAAGCCTATAACACTTGAGTTGATGAGTTTTTTGTATTATATCTGAAATACAAAACTCTATTTAGATTATAAGGCTGATATTAAACAAAGAAACAGGCTTATACGTAAAGTTTGAAGATATAAATACTTAAACTCTCCACTGTTCCCTCCTGTTGGTTCACAAAAGGGGGCCGGGCTTCACTGGGAGTTGCCAATTGACTTGGCTAAATTGTGCGCATAGCTCATTGTCTCTGCCCAGACATTTTTGGCCATAATGAAAACCCCAGCCTCCCCCTTTTCAAGATGCATGTTTGAACACTCCAACAACAGAGAACAGAGAAAGAACTTCTCCTTCCCACCAAACAGTCTGAATCTGAGCTTCCATGCGCACGTATCCATATTACTTTGCAGTCTTAAAAACTTCTTGCGTAAATATCAGAGAGCAGGGCTCACAAGCAGAAGGCTGAACAATGCAAATCACATCACCATTCAAAGCCTGTGAGAGAGGGGAAGAATACACAAGAGGGTAGAGCTTTGGATACAACACAGATGTTCAATGGGGACATGCAATTGGACCATGGAGGAGCTATCACAAGAGCCGGGAGAGAAGGCCACATCCAAATCTGCACACCAGCAAAACTATTATTACATTCACTAACTTAGACTGAGGAGTTTTGGCTTTAACACAGTGAGATGTCAGTGAACTCTTGTCAATCCCAGTTCAGGATAAATGACAGTGTTTCCAAAATGAATCATATGCCGAGTGTTTGCAACAAATCCCAAAAGGAGATGTTCTGTTGAAGACTATACCATCTCCAACAGAAATAACTTCACAAAAAAGTCAAAGTGATTCAAATTCAAATTAAATGTTGGTCCCTGTGTGTTTACTACTTTGCTTGGTACCACCTTATGCCCCTGAACCCCCAGTGTCTCGCCCCATTCGCCCCACAGCACCCCTTTGTCCCAGACGCTGAATGGAAGACCTACTTTTGGGAGGGGAGGTTGTGGGCTTGAGGACTTGCTATGAACCTACTTATCCAGTCACAAGAAAGACTGACAACATTTTATTTCTTCAACAATTTACCAGTAAAACGCAATATTTAACAGTTTAATCATAAATGTTTGGGATTTATTGTGCTTTACAACATGGACACGTTTCTAAAAGTGCTTCAGTACATCATTATTCATTCATTCCCTATACACAACTTCCCTGGGCTAGACTTAAAGGTCCTATATTACGCAAAATGGACTCTTCTGAGCTTTAAGCCGTGTTATAATGCTGTCACCTCATTCACGCATGTTTGAGTAATCCTTTATTATTAGTTTCTCTGCATCTCCAAATGCTTTGTTCCACCTTGTGATGTCGTGAAGAGCTACCTCTGACTTTTAGTTATGTAGAGATTGGAAATTCCAGGGCTGAAATTATCCAAATGATTCTAGTGAAGGTGTGTGGAGTTTAAAAACACAGTGGGGCACTTCCTGTATTATCTTCCTGTAGCGGAACACAGTGTTTTCAGTTTGAGAGAAGAACTCAGCCTAAATATGCAGGGTTTGTGTGTTAAACATGTGTGAATGAAACAAAATACAACACTGTTTACAACACTGAGTATTTTTGTTTCCTCAAATTATGAACGTGTTAAACATAAACCCCTCTGCCTTTTCAGCAGGTCTCGAACCATAATAAAAAATACCTTCTGTTGACACTTATAAAATACTTTTCAGTTCTGTGCAAAATGTAGTGAAGTAGAAAGTACAGATACCTGCTCTCAAATGTAGTGAAGTAAAAGTAAAAGTATCCACTTTAAAATGTACTTAAGTAAAGTACTTTTACTACTTTTACTTCATTACCTTCCACCACTGGTTGATATAAAAAAAAAGAATAATCTGGAACTCACTGGAACTTGGACAAGTATAAATCAGACGTTTTCCAAGCATGTCCCTTCATATGTATTTACTGTTGCTGCATAAACCTGATACTTCATTGATTTTACAGGTTTAGTTTGTGTCTTTATGTAACAGGAACACTGTATGTACTGCCTGTGTACAGTTTGATGCAGATAGTGCAGTTATTTTGCTGACAGCCTTGTGGAAGGATTAGGCTTATAGGCATTTAGCAGCTATACATTTACATAGGAGGGGTGTGTTTATGTAAAGAGAGGTAACACATGCATTAACCAGATTATACTTCCTACTCAACAGTACAGTGTTTGTCCTATTTACATGAGTGTACACCAATCCTACAGGGACATCAGGAAATCACTATTTCACTTGGACGTGCACTAAAATAGGCTTTCACTTGACCTATTGATATTTTGTAGCTGATGTCATCCACAATCCCTGGGGGTGTGATATTAACTGTAGGCACTGCTCTGTCTGAAGCTCTGTTACTCAAGTTAGACTTTAATCTGAGCTTTATTTTAACACAATCTGACCAGAAAGAATGGATTTACGTGGCACTACAACAGGTGAGCTGATTTGTGCTGTTAAACAAGTCCCTCTCACGTAACATTACAGTCATAAGTTAGCTAGCATTATCCAGCAGTTTTTCAGTTAGTCAGACATTTTTGTTGAAAATCAAAATCCTAAATATGACCATGAACGCTCGTACTGATCCATTTTGTGTTTTTTCTTGAGTTTTGAAACATCTTAGCATCTTAAAACTTTTTTGCCAGTGTTTGCTGATGTGTGTGTTGCGTCACCATGGTAACTTCTAAACATTCAGCCATACACATACATGTAGAACACCCCCAGTGCCATATCACTGCAAAGTATCAATTGAAGTATTTACCATTTTTGATGAACATAAGGGAACTGGACCAGACAGTTTGAGCAATTTATAATGAAATCTCCAGAGTTTGAGCTGAAACCTCCCCTTTAATAAACCCGTTGAGTCTTAGCCTGTACAGGACACATTGCCCCTGTTTACCCAAGGTAATTGGATTAGACAGCGACCTTTTAACATACATTCAGACCCCAATAATTCTCAATCAGCCAGTGCCACAGACTGTCCCTGAGAGAGGATGAATACACAGACATGCCTTTCACCTAATGAGTCTCCATTCTCCTCCCCGGCCATGTGCTTCGGCTTCTGTCACCTGATTTAAGGCTCTATGAAATATCACACCTGCAAAATAAGTGTCTTGTCAACAAAAAGTAGTTTAATTTTCATCTTCTGGTCCCCATGGTGAGTATCTGACAGAGACAAACACAGCACTTTAAATATAGTTACTGCATACACTTACTACAGTTATTTACTAATGAAGGTGTCCTGTGTAGATTGTATAGTGAAAACTGATGAGCTAGCATAGTTAAATATGAACTAAGTTTAATTTAGCCAACATGAAGTCAAAACATGAATTCATCTTAAATGATCGTGGGCAGCGGGCAGGAAAAGGGGTAAAATATCCTTGTGAATGATATTTAAAAGTGCTGTATTAAACAAAGCTTGTGAGCTTTAAGTCATGTTATAATGTTGTTACCTCCTCAAAAACAAACCAGGAATTGTGTTTTGTTTCATTCACACATGTTTGAGTAATCCTTTATTGTCAGTCTGTCTACATCTCCAAAGCTAAAAATGTTCTGTTCCACCTTGTGATGTCATGACGCAATAGTTAACAATTATCTTTCACCTTTACTTCAGTAGAGTGGAAATTCTAGGGCTGAAATCATCCAAATGATTCTAGTGAAGGTGTTTGGAGTTTAAAAACACAGTGGAGCACTTCCTGTATTACTACGTGACATAACAAGGGGGAACATAGTTGTCTGTTTGAGAGAAGAACTCAGCCTAAATATGTAAGGTTTGTGTGTTAAACATATAGACTGTATATATAAATAGACATAGCTAACCTGCCAGCTGCCACGTTCCAAATAGGAAGTGATCATGGGCGCACTTCCAGCTCCATCGACTCGGCTCCAATTCACTTAACATTAAAAAACTTTCGCCCCTCTCTTCGTAACTGCTGCTGTCAGGCTCGTCATTTTGATCTTAAAATGTTCGTATTAACCCGCTCTACATGATTCTGGTGTTTTTATTTTACCATTTTGTCTGTAAGTCAAGATATGAACATTAATAACAGACAAATCAGGTGCCTTCCTTCCCCGAGGTTGGCTCCGCTAGCATTAGCAACAGGTTTGATTGACAGCGTTGCTAAGTGCCCGCTCCGTGCTAAACCAGCTGCGTGGCCGGGAAGGGGTGTTACCTTGAACAGTCTGGCTCCGGATCTGCTCTTTGGTTGCTATGATACTCACGGTCGGAACTCGGCTCCAAACTCGCCCCTATAACCGCGAGCCTCGATGAGCTTCATTTGACTGGAGCCGAACGCTATGGGTGACGTCACACTCACTTAATCCACTTATTTATACAGTCTATGGTTAAACATGAGTGAATGAAACAAAACACAACTCCAGGTATGTTTTTGATGAGGAAAAACATTATAACATAGATCAGGAAATAGAGTAATACGGGACCTTTATGTTGTACAATATGAGGATGCAGTAGTGAAATACAATGCAAACCAAACACATAGCCACAGACGTAAAGCCACGTGGAAATACCAATGCACCTTACAAAACCAAAGTAGTGATATCACATCTAAAATCTCTGCCCTAACAATTGCGTTAAATGGTAGGCTTCATGTGTGTGTACGTTTTCAGACCCGCACGCAGCCGCTCTCCGCAGGCAGCACACCCTCTCCTGCTGGGCCCTGTCTTCTATAATGGGATTGCCACGGTGGAAGTCCCAATAATACAAATAATGAAATCAAGCAAGGGCAGAAAGAAAGAAAGGTGCCCCACTTACAGGGCAGCCAGACGCTCATAATGCAAGGTCTACTCTCCCAGCACAAGGCAGAACGAGGGGGGTAAATCAGAGCGATGGAGGTACACTTCTCCAATTTAGAAGTTATTCAATTTAGTGGTTAGAGTAAACAATATTTGAACGCAAGGTGTACTTTTGCTGTAGTGCTGTTACTAGGCCAGCCACGCTAACAAATTTTGAAGTACGACATATTGCTGAAGAAAATGGAGACGCTAAATGATAATATTGAAATGTATGCCACTGACACAATAATTCTAGAGTGGAATTATCCCCAAGAAACGATTCTCAGTGTACGATACGATATATAACACTTAGTTTGTATCGAGAGTAGCTCAATTGGTCAGAAGGTTGATGTTTTCAATCCCGCTTTCGACATAAACGTCATCGGTTGAGCGGTCCGATCCACAAGTTGGCCCTACCTCCCACAGATGAATGCTGTCGTTGTGTCCTTGGGCATGACACTCAACCCACCTCGCCCCCAGTGTCTGTGTACACTGGTGTGTACATGTATATGGTGAATGTGTGTGTGAATGGGTGAGTGGTTCCTTGATGTAAAGCGCTTTGAGTGCCTGAAGGTGGAAAAGCGCTATATAAAAATGTGTCCATATAGATCATAAGTTATTTATACAGCTCAAATCTAATCGTAGTACAGAAAAATGACTAAAGATTCCCTACCACTACCAACAAAAAGTACCCACGATGAATACTGACCCCCAAAAATGACTGTTCCATCTAAAATATATTAAACGATACCTTGATATAGTAATTATCATGACAGGCCTAGCTGTAACTCTAACCCTAACAGTCACTCTCATTGTCATGTTTTGTGTACATATCTAGCTAAATATGTAAACTGCAACCACCAAATATACACAAACTTATACACACATTCAGCTATCTGAGTTTCAAACTTTAGAGGTCTTAATGAAAGAAGAAACTGCATTTCTTTTGACAGCCTGCTTTTTGCAATGAAACTGTGAAACAAACAAAACAAAAGTTGTGAATTGTGTCAGGGCAGAAGAAGAAAGGCGCTCCTCAGAGACAGGAAACGGGAGCGGTGACAACAGGAAGTCAGCGTGAAAGTGGCAGAGGATTCCCAGCAGCACATCCCTCCTGTCTTCTCCTCTTCCTCCATCCTCTCCCTCCCTCCTCTTCCTCCCCCTCCCCTCAGCGTCTGCTCTGTGCACGGGCCGTCACGCAGCAAAGTCTCCAGAGGTCCAAGACTGCTCGTACGCAGTGGAGCCAGAGAGGAGAGCGCACTGCAAACAGCTAATGTTGGCGGAGAAATCGAAATCGAAATATGAATAACTCCACGGTAACATATGGGGGATTCAAAAATAATAAAGATCTTTCAACTAGTGGTCTTAATCTACCTACTAGAGCTGAACAATTTTGCCAAAAGAGACACATTTTTATGCATGTGTTGGAATTAGGTTTGCAGTTTACGTTCTATAAGGAAGCTTCAGTTTTCAGTGAATATTTTAAAGCATTCCATATTGAAGTTGGAGAACACAATCTTTTCTTAAATAGCTAAAGCACTGTTTGTAGAGGTCTGGGTTGTTTTAGCCTTAGTAGGTAATATGATTTCATAGGTCCAGGATATTTCATTTTCTACAAAAGACATTATATTATTGAGAGCTATGTGTTCAAACTGCGCTAGCCCTATATTTAAACAGGTCCTGAAGACAAGATATCTGCTTATTTGGTGACAGTTTTATATATGTCACAGAACACAGAAATAGAAATAATATTCACACATATTTTCTGCATTCTAACGTGCTCACAGAAATTGTACATGTGGTTAAGCTTCTTGTTAGACTATCAAAAGAAGTCATTATCTCGGTGAACCTGCAGGGCCCGTCTGAGAGTCTGCCCTGTCCCACCGACACCCACTCCCCTTCAATCTTCTCTGTTTTCTTTCTCTCTAATTTGCAGAGGAGACAGAGAGCGCCCCGAGGCCCTCCTGGCTAATTTGGCAGGGTCCCACATTAGACACGCTACTAGAGTAAAGGTTCATTTAGACAAGTAGGATAACCAGTGCCACGCCTTCTCCTGGAGCCTCAGAGACACCAGTCTGTGACCCCTGTGGTGAAATGATGGGCTTCTGTACGTAAACAGACAGTGGGTCCAATGTTTCAAACACGTTTAGAAGGTACAAAGATATAATTAATATTTTGAATGACAAGACGTAGACATCAACACACTGCTGCTATTTCATAACAAGCTGAAAGACTACTCAAGGTAAGGTGAACGTTTTCTGAATCTCACAATGATCGAAAATTGAATATTTTTGGAGCTTCCCCAAGATACATTACCTACCTTCAGTTTTAGAAAAAGCCGCACTACGTAACCTTTCTGATGGCGTGTCCACCACCTGCTTGTCTCCAAGGAAGTGCCATTGCTTTACCTGAAATGAGAAGCAGGTAATGCAACCAGGCCAACTGACAGGTCAGATCTGTGGAGAGGCTTACCAGCTCACAGTAGCTGGTATTAAAGGGCTCATATTACGCTATTTTCTGATCTATGTTATAATGTTGTTTCCTCATCACAAACATATATCGAGTTGTGTTTTGTTTCATTCACACATGTTTAACACACAAACCCTGAATATTTAGGCGGAGTTCTTTTCTCTCTGAAAACACTCTGTTCCACCTTGTGATTTCATGTGGTAATACAGGAAGTGCTCCACTGTGTTTTTAAACTTGATACACCTTCACTAGAACCATTTAGAGCCCTTGAATTGCCGATCTCTTCTGAACTAAAGGTAAAAGGAAGCTGTTAACTTGAAAACTACCACTACATGACATCACAACGTGGAACAGAGCATTTTGAGCTTTGGAGACGTAGACAGAATAATCATAAAGGGTTCCTTAAACATGTGTGAATGGAACAAAGCACAACTCCAGGAATGATTTTGAGGAGGTACAACATTCTAACATGGCTTAAATCTCACAAGAGTCAATTTTGCGTAATATAGGACCTTTAAAAACACCTGTATAAATGCATGATGAAGAAAAGTTTAATACCATACTGTGGGATATTCCAGGTAAAGCAATAACATATCCATGGAGACAACCAGGTTAGTGGATCCTCTACTAAAAAGTTACACAGTGCACCTTTAACAACATACATAACTTTGTTGTTGTTTTTATGTCTTTCTACTCCCACCATCTGGCTCTTCTTCTTGGCTGCTTGGTTAGGAGTATCCAGCCTTGGACATGTGTGGCTGGTACATGTGTTGCTTGAAGGCTCTTTCCTCTCTCCCATCGCGTCAATTGTCAACAGATGACAATGCATGGGAACAGAGGCAGACAAAGGTCAAACACAGCCATGGGCCAGGGCTTTGGGGAGGGGATCTAACCATGGGCCAGAGCTTTGGGGAGGGGCTTGGGGAGGGGCTCTAACCATGGGCCAGGGGTTTGGGGAGAGGCTCTTGCCATGGGCCAGAGCTATGGGGAGGGGCTCTAACCATGGGTTCAGGGAGGGGCTCTAACCATGGGCCAGGGGTTTGGGGAGGGGCTCTAACCATGGGCCAGGGCTTTGGGGAGGGGCTCTAACCATGGGCCAGGGGTTTGGGGAGGGGCTCTAACCGTGGGCCAGGGGTTTAGGGAGGGGCTCTAACCATGGGCCAGGGCTTTGGGGAGAGGCTCTTACCATGGGCCAGGGGTTTGGGGAGAGGCTCTTACCATGGGCCAGGGGTTTGGGGAGAGGCTCTTACCATGGGCCAGAGCTTTGGGGAGGGGCTCTAACCATGGGCCAGGGGTTCAGGGAGGGGCTCTAACCGTCCATTGTAAAACAGGTTTAGCCCACCTTTTATCCTATCAGTGAGTGTGTTCTAAGGTCTGTCTAACTAAAGAGCTATTTCTGTGTAAGCTGGGACAGGATGTGAGAGTAGTGATGAGAGCTGCAGAGGTAGTAGTAGTAGTAGTACAGCAGCAGTAGTAGTAGTAGTAGTAGTAGTAGTGGCAGTAATAGTGGTAGTAGGAGTAGTAATAGCAGTAGTAGTGGCAGTGATAGTTGTAGTAGTTGTAGTAGGGGCGATTTGAGGAACAAGGCGTGGTCAACAAGGCGTGGTCAAGTTTTATAATGTGTTGTTTTGATATTGTATCACAAGGAAGGGCTGGATATCCTGCAGCAAAGATAACCCTCAGGAAGTCCAGAGTGGCTGCGTAGTTGAAACCAAACATAGGACAACAAGAATAACAATCTCAATGTGAGGCAGATTTCTATCTTCCCTTAAAAACTCTGACACAGCACTAAGACCAATGCTTAGGGTCCTTGGGAAAATACTCACCCAACACACACATGGAGTCAACATGGGGTCAGTAACTGAAACTTAAAGCATCATTCTCACCCTGCAATTATGCAAGAACACCTGTACAAGCTCGCCACTGCATTGTATGAGCTCAGTAAATAATGACACCAAAACATGCTGAAAGATAGCTATTTGTTGTGGTAATAACCGGCTAATCCCTGGATTTACAAATCTGTAAAACAGTAGGGCTGGTTCACATGCAAACTATACAGGAATTGATCAGGAGAGGAGAGTTACAGCGGCAGGCCTTGCATTCAGCGCTTGTGTGGTTAGCTCTGACCTCCCACGGAGAACAAATAGCTATTGTTGGCAATGAGGACAGGACATAGGGGTTAAGATGAGCAGCTTTTTCATAGGCCTTGTTAGCTCAGCAGTGGACATCAGCAAAGACAAAAGACGAGAACCTGATTTATTGGAGAGGATGGTGCTTACATGCTCTGCTCCCAGTGTCATTAATGTATGTTGTAATTTTAAATACTTACAGTAATTCCACTGTTGCAGCTGAAGTGGAGACACAGACTTTGGCCAGGTCAAAAGGGCAGCTGTTGTAAGAGGAAGCTAAAGACTGTAGTTACAGTAAAGGCAAGAGTGGCATGGACAAATCCAAAGGCCACTTGAACAGTGTGATCAAGAAAAAACAAAGTAATATTCCCTCTGTAGCCTGCTGAGGGAATGGTCTACTTCAGCAACTATGGGCCTTTGGTGTTTCAAATTTGTAACAGAAGCTACATTTCATCACCAAAATATCACTTTCAAACCCTAGTGTTACTTCACCCATCTCATCAAGAGTGCACATAGTGAGCACAGTGTAATTACCAACAAACACTCCACCAGTTGAGTCCTCAGAGAGTGACGTAAATCGCTGGCATTTACAAAAATGTCAGTAGGCCTTCAATGAAAGCAATAACCCAAGAAAAAGACCCCATTATAACAGAGGCCTTTTATTACATCCATGTATCTCCAGTTTGTACGGCAGAGCCAGCAGAAGATTTGAGAGTCTCATTTAGTCCTTTTAATGTGTTTTCAGTACACACAGGCTGAATAGCGGGTGTTGACTCAGGGATGTTGCAAAATGTCTCCAACAAAAAAACTCTGCAATTCTTCCCAGGCCAGATGTAATTTCAAAAAGTAATACTGTACAAAATGTTAAGATGCATTTGGGGGCACTTGTTATGTTTCCAATATAAGCAACAAGGGAAATATCCACAATCAGCCACACTTTTAGCAGATCCTGCATATATCACATCTGTTTATGTAATACCTCAATTCTATTGTTGAGTCATGATTACAGACAGAATGCACACATTAACATGATTATTCATTGTCTTGAAGCACTATTGCTTCTGTCTGGTGCCACACAATAAATAATCCTGTTAATGGATGAGTCTGAGTCAGACGCACGTCCTCATTGTCCAAGTCCAAATCCCAGTCCTCATCCCAGTCCTCATTGGTCTGTCGAGTCTCAAGTCCATCCCAAGAGTTTTCTTATTATTATACTGTCTATGCTCAAACAGAGTGCCCTACTGTGAACTCTCTCAGAAACTCACAAGTTACTCTAGTACTACACTTCTGATGCTGCTGATGCTGCTTTTCTGATTGCACATTGGTGATGTGTGTTTCACTTTTATCAAAGAAAGGCTGAACAAAGAATGAAGAAGGCTGAAAGCTGTATTACCGTAATGGATCCTCTGTCTATTTCTGTTATTTAGTGTATTTTATACTTTATACATTTTAATACTTTATACTTTACTAAATAATATATGAGATATTAGTGCTTAACCTGATACACCTCTCATACAGAGGTCTAAACTGGGTCTCTTTTGCTAAGAATAGTCTTATTGTTTGGGGTGTTGGCCCAAATTAAATTAAATTAAAAACCATGGAGACTCCTTAGACACAATGATAGTGTAAAACAGCTCTGGGTCGGCCTGTTTGTGTTAAAGGGGAGGTGACTCACAATGAGACTGCAGGACATCAATACCTCTCCTAAGACCATACCTTCATAAAGCTGCTCACTGGGACTCGGGCTCCCTCCTGTTTGATGCATTCCCCTGTCCCCTCTCCACAGCATGTGACTGGAATGGTCCAACTTTGTGACGTGTCAGCCACTTCATTGTCTCCCCCTGCACAAGAAATGACCAAAGATTACATGAACACATAAGCTGGAGGTGAGTTTTTTTCCACATCCATTGAATATTGTTAGAAAAACCATCAGCACCTATGAAATTCCCAACATAAGCACCAACAAATGCGTTTCCTTCCTTCCACAGAGAGCATGGAGAGGTGGAGCAGGGGCGGGAGGACCTCCAACATCCCCCCCGTGTAGGACTTTAAAGTTTGTGTCCCTGTGAACTTTACATCAAACAGGTCTGGACTGCTGCTGGCTGTTTGAAGTGGCAAAGGAGAGAATCACTGCGGCTGAGTGCAGGCCTGTGCTCTGACATGTTCCGGTTCAAAACGGACTTTGTTGATGTTTAAAAACAGCTCAGCTAAAGGTCTACTGCGAATAAGATGACACAAGCGACTTCAGCCTAACACAGGGAACAGGGGTAACCTCCAAATGTGGATTTTTATTAAAGCAAAAGTTTTTTCACTCTATCTACATATATATGCCTTATCCAATTTCACTTCACTGTAAGCCTTTTTTAGACATAGGGTCGTCAATATTAATAATTTGTGAGTGTGTGTAATTTGCCTCGTAACACTGCGTTATTATAGTCTATAACTATATATCATATGAGTAATAGCCTGCATATTTGATCATTTCTTCATAAAGCCTTATCGGGTCGGCTTTGGGACCATGCGCACATCCTCACGCGGAGAGGGGCCGGACCTTTTCCCATGCACCACCATCTACTGACATTGGCCAGCGCTCCACATTAAGCACTCCGCATTCATAAAAAAGAAACGGGGACTCTTCTGTGACAAGACAAGAGCAGCGCGCACTGGCATTAGCTGCACCGTTGTTTACTGACCTCAGCGCTAAGCCACGGCACAAACTGAAAGCAAAAATGGCCAAAAGCGAAAGGCAAAGAAGAAGTTTGAAGAGTGAGGAGTTCTTTTTTGATTCGGACGCGTCTCTCCTGGACCAGCAGGATTTTGAGATGTCTAATTATCCCTTCGATGACGTATTCAACTCCAAAGACTCCCCCATGGAGCAAATCAACACTTTTCTGAAAAATGTACAAGTTTTACTGGAGGCTGCGAGGTATCTGGAAAGCGCCGAGAGGAAGGACGGAAGTGAGTTTATTCTACTGCGTTGCTTTCATAGCCTATGAAATTCAAGAAAACAACCCCTCACTGTGATCAAACTCCAACAGTAAATGGTTGACTTTATTAAAATAAATTACAAGGCTACACCAATAGGCCTATGCTACTTCATGATAATAACGTAGGCTTGTTGCAGTGCAAAATGCGCTTTGAGATGCCAGCACGGACGAATGCGATTAGTCAGCCAGGGCACTTTAAAACACAATACTTTTTTATTGGGGTTTTTGCTTTTGCAACATGTACTGTGCATTCCATCTGAATGCGATGCTACGATTAAATATGTGGGTGTGCATGGCATATTTCCAATGATAATTTTGACCACATTGCAGCGCCCTCCAACTCCGCGTTTAGGATGATGTCATTGTGCTCGTGCAGGATCGAAGGGGAAAAACGAAACTTGATATGTTTTGTGAAAACGCTACATATCTAAGAGGTGCCTTGAAATATGATAGAGAAAACTGCATGGATTGCGTGTTGGACAACATAATTATATGCGCGTGAAGGCTGCGGTGCACTGCTTGTTAAAAAGCCCTTACATCATTGCCAGTCCTACTTTTCCTCATTGGGTGTCATTAAAACAATCTCCCCTTATTGAGTTAATCGTGACATTTAATTTCTGACAGACTGCAGCGTTATACTCATGAGTCTAAAACATGACCCATCTTAGCCTATGCTCAGCGTTTCCTTCCCATTTCAAAGTGGCCATGAAAAGGGGTGGAAAGTGCACGTTTCCCGCAGCTATTGAAATGATCACCTTTTATAGTTCACCGAGTTATGCACAGCTGCACGTCGCGTCGCCAGGGCTCTACTCTCTTCTCGATTGTTTGCTTCCTGCTCTTTGTGGGCGTGTGGCCCTGGTTTCCACATGGCGCAGTTCACCCCGCTGATTGGCCAGTCAATATCCCTGCCCCTAATGTCTGTCAAATTCATCAGCCAATCAAATGCTAGTATAGGTGTTACGTCACGTGTTGCTGGGCCTGGCTTGGACCGGTTAGTACGTCCCACATTCGCAATGAATCATGGAAATTGTAGTCTATACAGACGGCAGAGTCCTGTATAAATCCGGTATTCACTTGAATGTTATAATATAAATGTGTAATATTTCAATGTAGATCTTAATAAACATTCAATACTTTGATCAGTGAAATATAATCTACGTTGTTGCCACCATCTCTGTATTATGGTTAATATAAAACAGATGTAATCTTCTTAAAACATCCATAAAAAGATCCATAACATCCATAAAAAGAGTTTGCCTAAAAGGTAACTTGCATTCGAGTGTTCATATTGTACTGCATTTCATCTCGTTTTAAGTTATTTCTAAGAATTTTGCAGCTCTTACTGCTCTAATTGTAAGAATACTGATTTCAACATTAGTCTCTTTACCAATCTTGTAAAGCCTATTATTTGTCAGGGATTATGTTGCTTGGGTGAATTTAAATATACAGTCACTAATGTTAATTCAACAAAATTACACAGAAAATAGCAGGTTTGTGGCCATTGAACATGTGGACTACATTTCCCACAATGCAGTTGGTTGAAAGCGGCCTGCCCTCCAGCCACACTCCGCCCCTCAGCTGTGAAGCTAGGTAAACAAACTCGTGAGGAGAGGATACGAGCAGGAGGCTTTGGTGGCTGGAGGGCTCCTCTGACAATTTTATAATTTTATACGATCTTTTGTAAAAAGCTCTTATTCTTGCTACCATATTTGATAAAACCAACTTGACCGAGACATTTTTTAGGTCTTCGAACAATCTTCGTGCGCTCTCGTTGTAGCTTGTTAGCCTGTCTTTCCTTTAGTCTTTCCTGTTGCTCTTCCACAAATCCTCTTGATGAGCCAGTGAAGATAAATTTATTTCAACTAGATATAAATTCAACAAATGTATCGTCTTCTTTGCGTTTAAATTGAGAGATTGCCTCGTGTGCTGGAAAACGCTAAGCAAAAAGCGTCCAAAAAGAAGTCAACCGGAAAATAATGACCGCTGTCCAGCTCATAAATATCCAGAGATTATTGGAAGCTGCGGAATATTTAGAGAGGAGAGAACGAGGTACTGTTGTTATTACCCGGTTTAAGAGTCATGTTCAAACTCGGTTATTCTGCTCAGGTTGAAGCTTTTGCCTGTTGCTAACGTCGCATTTGTTTTCACAGAGTGTGAACATGGATATGCTTCAACATTTCCCTCAAATCAAAGCACGAACTACCAGCGGCAAAGGAAATTCCGAAATAAGAAGTTCAGCAGTAACCACAATAGGTAAGTCCTGTGTTCCTCTAAATCATGATTTATTCAGGTGTTCCGCACGTGCAGGATATGTTCATTGGTAAAAGTAGACGTCAGTAATGAGCAGGATGCGTGAGGATGAGTAGGCTCTTATCTTTACCAAATGTTTTAACGGAGTTCCAGTGAACAGACTGGAACATTATTGTATTTGACTTGAAAGCGCGCATTGTATGGCGTGTTAACGTGATGGTCTTGCGCACAGCATGAATGGCTGGTGGCGCACAGGTACGTGCGGCACATGACCACCCTAGTGCCTAGTTGTTGGTTTGGGGAGCGACGCACATAGAGCCCTTTAGCTTTGCATCAGCTGATTGTTAAATAACCTGCAGTAGCCTATCTGAGGATAAGGCCACACATTAGTTTGGCTGATATGACTGGGCAAGTTTTAGGAAATGTTCAGTGGGCTATTTTTGTCAAAAGACACATGGATACATAGGCTGTCATATTTATATTAGTGTTTTATGTATTACAGTTTTAAAATAACAACCCCCAAAAGTGACAAAATGTTTGTGAACCCTTTATGAAGGATACTAGACCAATAGCCGTATGTTAGTTCTTCATATTATTTGATCCATCTACACGTGTATGAAATCAAGACCCTTTCCCATGCAAGTCTTTTAATATTAATGCAGGCTAAAAAACAGGAACTGTGTATTAGTCATCGTGAGCAGCAAACACAACTGAATTCTGCATAGCAACAGCCATCAACAAATATAGGTTATGTGTTTTCTTGATTTGGAAGAATAGAGTCAAGAGAACACTTTGAAGTTTGCAGGGCAGAGACAGCACGAGAGGCCAGTCAGGTGCACTGCGACTGATAACAGTGCGTGATGGTGGTGTCACGTCTGCCTCTGAAATGGTGCTAAACACTTCTCTGCCTCATATTGTGATGCAATTTATTTTATTCCGGGTAGAGTCACACATTTGGCTGAACCATATTTAGAAACCACTGTGTCACTGTCAGGGTCACCGTTCACTTTACATCAATTAAACACCTCTATTTTGGAGTTTTTTTGCAGGTAATTTTCAACTTGTCATGACACATTTCTTGAGATTTTCGATTAGCGTGTTGTGTTGTCAGGGGTCATTGTTTGCCCTCCACTTCTTACTGCACTGGTTTCAGCTCTGAGCATATAGGCCTCTCTTTGGAGCATGTTGCGGCTTAAAGTGATGGGCTTATCTTACGCTGTCCTCTGCTGCCTACTGTTTATAGCAGGATTGTGTTATCTCATTGACCCACTCTTGGTGGATGTATCCACTCACACACCAAGCACTCACAGAGGCAGGCCTACAGCAGCTGTGTACTTCAAATATTATGGGTTCAAGTTCATAATCTTCGTTCTTTTTAGTTAAGCTTCAAATGCTCAAATATCTGATTGACAAAGCTTGCAGAAGTAATGCCATAAGCCCTGGAGAAATCAATAGGACAGTGGACTCGGGCACACCATTTTGTTTTAGTCTAAACCAGTTTTATTGTTTGTTTGGAAACTCTAAATACAGTTATTGCATGATCTTTGTTGGCAAGATTGTATATGAAATGCATATTAAAGGTCCCATATTTTGCTATTTTCTGATTTATATTGTTTGTTGCAAAAACATACCTAGAGTTTTGTTTTATTTCATTCACACACAATTCCTATTTAGGCCGAGTTCTTCTTTAAACTCCATACACCTTCACTAGAATCATTTGGATAATTTCAGCCCTTGCATTTCCAATCTCTATTGAACTAAAGGTAAAAGGTAGCTCTTAACTTGAAAACTACTGCTTCATGACATCACAAGGTGGAACAGAACATTTTGAGCTTTGGAGATGTAGACAGACTAATAATAAAGGGTTACTCAAACATGTGTGAATGAAACAAAACACAACTCCAGGTATGTTTTTAAGGAGGTAACAACATTATAACATGGCTTAAAGCTCACAAGAGCTTTAACACTCAATGCAAGGACTCCTGCTGTTGATGAATAGTGTGTGGCTAATGCACTTCCACAGTGGGCACTCATAGAATATGTAAGTTAAAACCTGTCAGCCCTCATGTGAGCTCTTCGCCCCTTGTCAGTTTTCAAGAAATGGGACATGCTTAGCTTAACATGTGTTTGCTGTGATAGCGGGTCCTACACTTGTCATTTTACATCAAATATACCACTACAGCTCACTTGATTTTTCAGCCTTGCCTGGCAAACTATATGAGCAGTAATGCATCCAAAGGCTTATTAGTCTAAATAATTAAATAATAATAAAACTCCATATTTTTTGAATTTTTAATGCAATTCCTTGCTACCAAACACATATTACTAAACATATATATTTCTTCTGATTACTACTAATTTGCAGCACTACTATTACTACTACTACTACTACTACTGCTACTACCACTATTACTACTAGTATTACTATGGCAATCACACAGTACTGTATAGTGCATTAAAGCTCGGTAAATGAGATTATCAGGCCAAGAGAGTATTGTAGAATAAGTCTTTAAAAAGCACGTTTCGGGTGGGGTTTTTGCAATGTCCGTACCAAGCATACATTGAGTCCAGCATCATAATTCTTCCTAATACAGTGTCTCTCAATATTATTGTTACACTGGCAGAATAACTGGGTGGATAGCTGACCAACCAGGCGGAGAATGTGCTTGACAATGACTCAGGACAACTCCCATCCATCATCTCGTCCTAAAACATGTGTCCCCTCGAGGTTAAGTGAAGCCATTTTGTGTAGATAAAAACACGTGCATCTAAGCATCGGGAGGCAGACCCGTCTCCTTTCACAATGTTGCCATACAAAGACACTCTTAGGGACCAGCGGATTCACTTTACATTATTAACACAGCGCTGAACCCTGAGTGTACTTTTGTGTGAACGGGCATGCCTTCAATCCGCTCTTGCCATTACTGGGCATTGGGAACTTTCAAAATGGCTGTATTTTTTCACACACACACACACACACACACACACACACACACACACACACACACACACACATACATTTTTTTCTTATATATGTTACGGTCAGGGGAATGAATAATGCCTACATGCACTCTCACTAGACAGTTACCTTAACGACTGTTGATGTATGGGCCCCGTGTGCACTGGGCTTTAACAGGGATTAATTAATACACTAATAAATCATACTTGCTCTTCATCTTGTCCTTGTTTTTGTTACAGGTCGACACATAATGAGCTGGAGAAGAATAGGTAAGTTTACATTTCTCATGGTCTAACATGTGCTTTTATATTTTAATGTGGTTCAGTTCGCTGCCTTAAGAAAAGAAACACATTTTTACTGGAGGACACCCTCATTTTCCTGTTTGGCTTTAAGTAAATGGTTTGCTCTGCCGTTAGCCAGAGGGTCAGAGCTTCTAGTGATAAAATGTTTTCTCAGTTTGTATAGAAGCAACAAATTCAACACTCCTGACCTGTTATGGGCTTCTAAGTGGTTTTTTTTTATTTTTTTATCTAATCTGTAGAGAGGTATCAACGAACTTGTCATTGTGTCTCCAGGACCCAAGAGTAAGGGCTTTATACACAACCTGTACGCTGGTGTTTTTGCACTGTGACTTTTGCGTACTAGCAGCGTCTTCTTCAACACCATAAATAAGACAGACTAGACTGACTGGATTTATGGTAAATAGAAAAAAAGAGCTCGCTTGCCTCCATTTCATTATCTCTGAGGGTGTGGGTACAATAGAAGTATGTGGGAGGCTAGAGCCATTCAGTGTAATTGCATATCAGTCGGCCTGTTTTTCTCACTGCAGCTTGTTCCAAATGGACGGGAACATTGGGAAGCGAGGTGTCCATTGAGTTAAATATAGACAGGAGTTGATGTGTCATCTGGGTGTTTCATATGTGATGGCTCTCGGGGCCAGGCTGACGGCTCCATACGGCCTGTGGCACCCATGCAGCGCTGTGACTGATCCACCCACACCAGTGTATTCTTGTAAAACTCCACTTGTTTGTCGCAAAGTGTGAAGTTAGGTTTTGTTTCGTGCTTGTACTTTGTAGCATTCAGCAAAGGGCACTAACGGATTCACAGCTTTTTCAAACACGCTGAAATGAAAAGGTGGTCGGCCATTTTTAGTTTGATTTAAGCAAAAATAAACAGAATATCTTTTGGCTTTCGTTTTTGATGGATCTGCTCACCATTGATAAGACATGGGGTTTAAACTAGGTGCCTTCAGATACAACGCTCCTGAATGATCTTTACTTGGACCAGGCACAAAGACCACATTGACTTCGGATCATGTGTGGCTACTAATAAGTGATATTATAACTAGGCCTGTCACGATAACACATTTTAATGGGGAGATATATTGGTGAAGAAAACTATAAACAGGAAGTGAAAATATTGAAACTTCTTTATACCACTGACACAACAAGCCTAAAGTAGAAGTAAACCCAGTAAACCCCAGCTATAAAAAATAACATAAGGAAACACTTAAGTAATCATTTATTTGACCCTCTATAACTCAGATCTTATTGTGCTACAAACAAATGAAGTTACCCACTGGTAAAAAATAGATGATATTGAGCCAAAATAATGATGTATTGTTATGTTTAAAGTGATAGTATGTAACTTTCTGGAGGTGGAAACTCAGCTGTATGATTCCATTGAAACAGAAAGTTAAAATGTTTTATGCCACACTATGGAAACATGCAGGAAGTGGCTCTGCTCCAGGCCAAATAAGAGTTTGTTTTGTGGAGATAAAAGCCTGATCAGAGTGGGGATGCATGTTTTATATGTTTTTCAGTGCAATAAAAACATCCAGAGTGAAAAAAAGCATTGCTTTAAATTGAAATCAAAACTAAGCAGGCACTGAGGGCCACTGTAGTTTTTGTGCCAGCCCCAAACATAAATAAAAAGAGGGTAGAGTTAGGATAGTCTGATGTAAAACCCCTGACTCTCTATATAAGAGGAGGATAATTTGCAGAAGAGGAAGGCTGAAAGAAGCGCTGTGTAATAATAATAACAGGCCTAGCTGAGTACATTTTCATTCTTTAGTTTGACAGGTAGTGATTTGCTGCCGTTTTTATTCCTGCTATAAGTGGCCCCGTTCCTCTTCTTCCTGGCTCCACCTTGGTGTTTTTCACATGTCGTTTTGGAGCAGGCTGCTGTAGGACAGAGCCTGCCCAGAACAGGCTGTCCCGCCCACCACTACTGTACCCAAGCCAAATAACACTGACATCTTGTTTGTCCCCACTTTTGTCTTCTCTTCCTCTCAAACCCTCTGGAAGAACTCCGTTGTTGCTGAGTACTGGAAAACTCCCAAAATAATGTTCTATTCGCAAAAGAGAGCAGGTGACAAAACAAACTAAAACCCATCTTCAACAGTTTCCCAAAGTTCCTCACTTACGTAATGCATGGCTAACATCATAACTGCTCACCGCAATGAATTTATAAGCACATTTCACAACTTTTCAGAGTTTTAGTGTCACGTTAATGCTGACAACGAGCCTGCTAGCGGCGCACTTCCTGATTCTTTGAGGATAAAATGCTCTGTAATTAGATGCAGATAGCACACAGCAGTCTCATTTGTACTACAAGAGCAGCCTTTACAATATATCTGTTCAGAGGTAAAACTAATATTGCTCGACTACACAGAAAAATAAAGAAATAATAAAAATAATACGGCTTCTACAGCCAAGTTGGTATCATTTATAATCCACCCGCACTTAATCCAATTTCCTGTATGATCCTACCGTAAGCTGTATGTATGCGGCGCAGTGGATCACCCGAGTGTGTCTAAGCTATGCCTTTACAGTAGCAGTGAAAGCCTCGGTTCCATTTGGGCTGCTCTGGCTGTCTGTAAATTGGGCTTCTCTCCCACACAGGCTGAATAGGCCTTGTTTAACGCTGCATATCTGATCGCGGTGAGCCGGTTTGTCGCGCATGGCCAGGGCAGGTTCTGATAACCCCCATGACAACAAGTAGGCTCATTGTGACAGAGCACTGATAAAAAGGACTCCAAAAAACTCATTCCAGATTCCCACACGGCGCAGCGGCAGATTGGAAGGACAAAAAAGAGGTTAAGTGCTGGTGAGGTACATTTCTTGAGAAGTTGTAGATCCAAAAAGCAAAAGCATGACAGTAAATAAAGTCAATTAAAAACGTTGAGGCTCAAATTGTGAACAGAACCACACAGTTTATTTATTTTGAATAAATATGGACCTAATCTTGTGTCCCGTCTCGTCTGGTGGAAATGGAGTCTCGTCCCACCCCTTGAGGTGACTGTTTTGCTTTGATCATCGACCTCAAATTGGACTTCCACATGTCGTGACTAAATTACGCTGATTTCAGTTTTATCGGTTCA
>KN483942.1:31635-54962 GCA_000787095.1 Periophthalmodon schlosseri
GACATAACACGATTTGTTGTTTATTTCATTCTTTGATCATTATTACCCCTGGGAGCTTAGTTGTTGTTATGTCATTGTAGGATCCGTATTTCCATATCCAATGCAAACACATGAAATGTCAGGCTAAAATGAAATCCTCTTTTCTGTGTACACGAGTGCTCAGTGTATCTGTGTTACTGTGCTGGCCTTTCTGAGAGCACATATACATGTTACAGCAGGTCTGTGTGCCCAGTACATGAGCGTGTGGCTGGCCTTCAGTTTTGGCCACTTTGCTCTACATTCACTTTAACAATAACTCCTTATTATACTTGTGTGTGCATACGATAACTAGTTTTGTATTTTATTTAGCAGCAGTGCTTTTATAGTAGCAATACCTTTATGGCCAGCTCCAGAGTGATGCTGGAGCCATAGGCTGGAATAATCACTCAAACGTGAACATGTTTTGTGCTCTTATGGCGCTGTATTGAAGCCCTGCTCTGATCTCTCTTGTTTGTCCAATTCTCCCAGTTTGCTGTAGTGCAGCAGCAACGAACTGGGGCCGTTTGTTCTTCCCAACGTGACGACCTGTAAGCTTTTCTTGGCTTGGAAAAGCAGCTTAAGGAACTTGATCTTTGGTCTGGTGAGCCCAGAGTGTGCACGTGCAGGGCCCCGTCCCACTGGCCACCCAGCGCTGCTGCTTAACAACCAAGCACAGCTTTAGCCTTTCTAACAGACGCAATCGAGCACAAGGAAGTATCTCACACACTGATGGAATGAGCTGAAGGATTCCCTCCTGATTCAGGTAGTTAGACCAGGTCTCCCATGGGCGCTACTACTGTGTCTGTGTGCACACCAGGCCTTTTACCCTGTACTCACCAGCGCCCCCTTCAAGGCAGTAACAGCAGACGTTACTCTGTAACAGCCCGTCACCTCCTCTGACAGAGCACTGCACTATGAAATGTAATTAAATAGTTTTCTTGACACGATTCCAGGTACGCCACAAGAGCGTATAGTCTTTATTCAGGGGAGCTAGAATAGTGGGTTTTTCTGTCATGTCGCCTGTAGTTCTTAGCCAGTGGAGAGAGAGTTTCATTGATTTTACTTCAATCACCTTCTGCTGGATTTGTCAGCTGTAACTTTTGGAGCTCCGTGTCCTCATTTAACTTTTTTACACCTTTTCATTCAGACACTTCAAGACAAAACTAAGAGGAGCCTTCATTTGGATGGAACACCTTTAATATAGGACCTTACCAAAGGTGTTACCAAATGGAGGAGGCCACACTGGTGAATGAGCTTAGTCAGCATGTTCTTGTCAGTCAAAGCAGAAGGCTCTAACCCTGAGCTACCTGTTTAAGAGCGTATCCCTCCCACTGTCACCCAGTGTGTAATAGGATTGGATGTATTTCTCCCCATAATGCTAAGGCTAAAGTGACCTTTTCTATTACTGAAATGATGTAAACCTTTGAGTCTCCTCTAAATGTTTGTGTTGACTTCCCTGGCTTGTTCCTGGTGCAGCGTTCTTTGTTAAGAGCACAGCTTCGTTAATCTGTGCCATAAGGAGAAAGTCAGCGACAAAGATAGAAAGTGTGGAAATAGGATGTTTGTGGAAGACATAAGACTCAATTAGACTCAATCAGACTACCGGCTCTATTTTTAGTGTGTACATCTGGGGAAGAGGGGAAAGCACAGTCTCCTTTTGACCAATCATAAAGCTTTGGTATCGACCTACCAGAGCAGACCGCTAAAGACGCACAGCTCCCTATCCCTTACTTTCTAACATGGAGAGTCACTTCTAAATATCGTTAAACTTCCAAATTTCAAAAAGAATCAACTGAATAGTGGCATAACTAAATGGAAAGTTATACAGTTGCGTCTAAAACCTTTTGCTCATAGAGAATGGAGTGAAAAATGGAGCTTGTGAATGTATGAAACTTAAAACTTGCAAGGATACATGTTTCTGATATAACTTTCAGATGCATAAAAGAATGGTACATGTAGAAGAAATTGAAATAATATATATATTTTAAAACAAAACAACATCTAACCAATACAACTCCACCATTCTCTGTTATTTTGTACACAGTGCAGCTGCATGTATTATGTATTATAGTATCAAGTGTTATGGGCTGTCCAATCCTTGAAGTCTTTGTCTTCTGCCTTGTTTCTGCAGCCTGTGCGAGCCAGGCAGATTAAAAGGCAGTGTGCACGTGTGGACTAATCCGTGCGTTAGTGATGGTTTCAGCCCCTCGGTCTCTGGTCGGCCCCGCTGCACTACAGAGCCACAACCCCCCTCTCCTCTCCTCTCTCTCTTCTCCTCTTTCTCTCCTCTGCGCTCTCGCTCTCTCTCCCGGCGGAGTCCCCATCACGTGCGCGCATATTCTAGTGTGCGCACGTGAGTATAAGCCACATCACTGCGTTCATCTTGGCCCTGTAAATTTCTGTTATGCTCTTGTACAGACAGAAAAATAATAAACACATTTTGCACCATTGGTTCAAGTAGATTGTATTTGGGACCGTAATTGATTTTTTTAAGCAGTCGTTTCCATTTTATTGGCCCTGTTTTGCAATCTGGCCCATGCTCTGAATCCATGGTGGGCTTTTTTTTCAGCTAGCCTCTTTTTTTGTGTTTAAATCTCATTTTTGGGGATTGAGGTCACAACTACTGCCTGAACGCTCAGAAATATCAAAGTCAGATTCCCTCCCGCCCGCACACGCAGCAGCAGCAGCCATCTTCTGTATTTCTTCTGTTCGCCGCCATCCGACCGAATGTGGGTCATCATCCAGTGTAGTTCCCATGGAATCCCAAGTTATAATTGTTGAGTTTCAGCAGCGGAGTGGTGCGTGGGAGACAGAATTCCTATTATTTGCCTGATAATTTAGTTGAAAGTAACTATTGGCTGTCAGTATCAGTGGAGGAGTTTGAAAGTAGGGAGACGTGCCAAAAATAGTTTGGGTCTTTGGATGAGTTTGGAGCAGTGACAAAAGCAGGCTCTGGGAGTTAACTGGTCCAGATAGCTTTGTTTGGGCTTTGTTTGTTGGTAGAAGCTGAACAGTTTGTGCACCAATTATTTCAGTCATTTCAGTATTGCAAGACACACTTTACAAATGTCATTATTGGCCATAAACACTAACAATATCCACGTATTTATTTTATATCCATGACTCGTAAATTAAAATCTGTTTATTTTAAGTTTTTGTTTTTACGCATTTTTGCCAATAATCTTCATAGTATTTTTTTCTGCTGCGATAATCTAACAGATGGAAAGGAGCTATTGATAGGCCTGTCATGATGACACATTTAGAAGTTTGATATATCGCTGAAGTAAATATAGACGATAAACGATAATATTGAAATTAATTTATGCCACTGACACAATAACCCAAGAGCCACAAAAAACTATTGTAAATCTACAATATTGTTAAAAAAAATCATGAACTGCAATAAATTAACAGTAGAATGAAACACTTTAGTTCTTAGTTTGCATCTGTAATGAGTCATAGAAGTGATTTTAACGCTTAAATCTTATCATATAGCCAAAAAATAGCCAAAAATTGTACACCCCAAAAAATATTGTTCCAACTTTCATATATAGAAGATAAGACGATATAGTAATTATCATGACAGCCCTATCTATTGATTAAATAGAAATCACACAATACTTGGATGAGTTGCTCCTAAGTTCAAAATGAGCCTCCAATGCTCTAAAGGCACACATCAACTTAACGCTCTCGCTTCCACATTACAACAAACACAATAGCTATTTGTGGTTCCTATACCCAGTGGAACTTCTGTAGTGTCATGTGCGTTGACTCGTTTCTGGGCAGATTACATTCACAGGGAGAGAGGGAGAGAGAGAGAGAGAACACCAACCTCCTTCACCCTCGCTCTCTTTATAAGCGCCGCATCTCGCTCCGACTCGGCATCTATCCCATCTGTCGGCGTTTCATAAAAGAGATGAGGGAAGCATCAGAAAAGCAGGGCCTCCTTTCGCTGGAGGCCACAAATCGCTCTAATCTTCAGAGAGCGAGGGAGAGTCTACAACACTGAGGAACCTGACGGAGAAACTGCTGCCAAATATGACCTTATCACACAGGTCTGAATGAGCCGGTGCTGTGGGTAAACGGGATTGATACTGATGACTTTGTGTTCAAACCTTTCATAATACTACTTACATACAGTGTGTAGTAGTAGTAAACGTGGCAAATATATATACAGTTATTACTAATATTGCAACTGTAGTTTTGAAGATATGAAAAAATTGAAGATTGGGTAATAGTTGGGTGATATGAACAAAAAAAAAAAAAAATCCTCCTATTGATCGATCACAATTTTCATTTTTTTGTCTTATTAAAGCCAATCTATTCTACAAAATGGACTTTTCAGAGCTTTTGACCATGTTATAGTTGTTTTTCTTCACCATTTACTCACCCAAAGTTGTATTTAGACGTGTCATGATAATCATTATATAGACTTATCGTTCAATATATGAAAGCCTGAACAATATTTTTTGTACCTCAATATTATTATTGTCATGAGTACTTTTTCTTTGCAAAATTGAGGAGATTTGGGGTATTTTTGTTGTAATATGATAAGATTTGAGCCGTGGAGGGGTGAATAAGTCTCTTTTATGGCTAATTATTGGTACATTCTGCTGTTTTATTTGTTGCAGCTCATGTCTTTTAATGAAGCATTCTATTCAAAAATAGTTTACCAGGATTATCTTGAATGATTTCAATCTTAATCGGTGGCATAAAGTACTTTCAGAATTATCATTTATCACAATATCATGCTTCAAATGTGTTATCATGAAGGTCTAGTTGTATTTGGAGTGATTTGTGCCTGTTTGAACAGGCTTATTTTCAAAACGCCATATTATCTGTGTAATCCCTCAGTCGTCCAGGTTTGATCCACAGCAAAACAAAAGTCTTCACTCTAAAACTTTTGTCCAGTACAGAATTAAATTTTGTTTTGCCAAAGACGCCATATTGCCGATTAGTTCCTGTTTTCACCTTCAGCTTCCATTGGGCGCCGCGAAAGTCAGCGGTTTAAAATGCGCAAATTATAACATAATGATCCATGGGTGTCATAGATTGTAGTTATATAGCAGACACGAGCAGAATAGGTCTTCTTTAAAACAAATATAAATGGCTTTAAATACTGTATTCGTTTTCTGAACATAAACAATATTGCAATTCTAATTCTAATTCTAATTCCAAAGCGTAAAGTCTGCTCCAAACTACACGCTTTCTCTGACAAAGGATTGGCTGTATACTTAACAATTAAAAGGACTCCAGCTGATCTTTGGCGAATAGAAATAATACAATCTCAGTCTTGAATAAAATGTGATTAATTGCCCAGCATCAGGACTTTTGTAAACGCTGCAAAAAGAGCTGGTTAATTTCACGGTTCATTTGCGTTGCCAGATACTTAGACCTCAACTAATACATTTAAAGACACATTTCTGTTGGATTGCCAAAATGTCATCTGATTATTGTCATTAGGATAATCCCAAAAGATATCAAGTTATCATTTTTATCATTATCACCCACTCCGAATGTACTTGCACCATCAGTGTAGGTTTAACTAAAATGAGCCAACTACAACTACAATATAAAGCAGCCCATTGGCCCTTGTAGCGGTGGTGTGACCTGTGGAGAAGTCATGTGTGCCTTAACTTTCCTGGTAAAACCCTGTATTTGGTCAGGTGCCTCTGTCTGTCAGTCTGTGGAGAAGCATGTGACCTTAGCTTCTAGCAACATTTCAGATAGATACCATCACCACATACTTTGTTGTTTTTCATTTTTTCATTTTTGTTTATGCATGTTTATTTCTGTCATTTTTGTTCAGAGTCGATACTTGTTCAAATGAGGAACTAGCGCCTTTCTGTAATAGTTTAGTATTGATCAGTATCTGTTATTGATTTTTTTGACAGTCCTACGTGTTTTGTTTTCAGTATTGTGCTTACAGAGAGCACTCTGGTTCAGCGGTGTCAAGTGTAAAGCACAAATACAGTTTGATTGATTGACTAACCGGCACATTGGATGAGCCTAAAACATTCTGTCTCTACTGGGTTCAAAATAAAGACCTGAGCTCCATTAGGCGTTGGACGATATTGAAATTTGGTGTCACGATTATCATGGCCGAAGCAATTGCGATGAACGATTATATCACGATAATTATTCAAGTTTCTGACAGTTTAAAAATGGGCATGAATAATTATAATTTTAATATTATGAACAGGTTTCATATTTAAATATATATTTAAATATATTTTTATATAATTGTACGTTGTTTTAAGTGAAAACAACACTGATCTAATTGGGCGACAGTAGCTCAGTTGGTGGAGTGTTTGCCCATTGATCCGAAGGTCAGCGGTTCGAATCTCATCACTGACCCACAGTTTGGCGATTCCAGCTCACACAGATGTATGCTGTTGTGTCCTTAGGCAAGAACCTTAGCCCACCTCACCCCCACTGTCTGCGTACACTGGTGTATGAATGTGTGTGTGAATGGGTGAGTGGTTCCTTGATGTAAAGTGCTTTGAGTGTCTTGAAGGTGGAAAAGTGCTATTTAAAAATGTGACCATTTACCATCTCGAAGAACCATCAGGGCTAAGTAGTTTTTTGTGAACATTCTGGTGATATAATGATGATTATCTCTGTTGGTGATTCTCATGATTATATAACGATTATTACCTACTCTTTTTATCACGATAAACAATATTATTGTGTATCATTCCAAGCTCCATATTAGAAAACAGATATAGCAAAAACAATATTACTGGCAATATCTGTGGTACGGGTGTCTTTATAGTGTCTTGGTAATAACAGAAATATGCCATATATTGTGTTACTTCTGGAAAACCACAATTACTGATGCTCCTTTTGAATGGCAAAGTTGATTTTAATAGCTTCATAAATGAGATTAAAAACACTAATCCAGCCCACCATATAGCAGATCAAAATGGCGGTCTCTTGTTGGAGGTATATTGAATGTAAAGAGTTGCCATGTGGTTTAAGCCTCGCCTTCTCCATCTATATTGTATGTGGCCATCTGCGGAGTATGGATCAATGTGCCACATGTTCTCTGAGTATGTGCAGCGTGGGAGTTGGAAAAATAAAAAGCTGAACCCTCTAAGCAGCAAGCCATTTTTCATATTTTTAACACAACATTTGGAACAATTTAGGGAAAAAATAATCCCCCAAATATCGAGCCAGGTTTTCAGATCAGCAACCTCCACATAGCTGCCGTGGTTTGCTTTTCATTTAATATGAATTTAATATGGCATTTTGTAGGATTAGGACATGTGAGGTAAGCTAAATGAGTATGATCCTTACCATTTTTTATATTTCAAAAACAATATAGGCACAAAGGCAATTGTCATCTCTAACCATTGTGAAAGGTATATATGATTTCATGCATTTTACTCTGTTTTCTGCTGATGCCTGTTGTAGAATAAATTTTAGTAGCTCGAGAATTGAAGAGAAGAGGCATGATGCAGGAGAAGTTTATTTACATCAGAACAACATCAGTTGGCCAATATATCAATATATTTTTTACTTTTCAGGGTATCGGCTATTGGTCTTAAATCTCCAGCACAGGCCGATGTTTTGTTTTGGTCGATCTGCTGCCTAAAAAATACACACTTTAATACAAAGAGATAGCCGCACAAAATGTGACTACACAGCTCTCTTATAGGTTTGTGGTTAAAAAGGGCTTGTGGGAGTTTGCAGTAAATTTAAATCACATAATTTGAGGAAAATAATCAAAATCGGCCCTATATATCAGCCCAAAAATATCGTCAGATCTTATCAGCCATCAGTTCCTCTGTATTCTAAACAATTGGTATCGGCATCGGCCATGAAAACACCCATCGGTCTATCTCTAGTACAGGACCCAGCATCTGGAGACATGAACCCTCAACACACTGTGATTGTATTGTCCATTCCAGTTTAGTACTGTCCGGTTTGGTTATGCTTCCATTGTAGGGAGTATTATACTTCAGATAACATAGGCCGAGACAACAAGGCTTCATCTAGCAGTAAGTGCCCTAGACACAGCACACAAATCTAAGTATAAAACATTACTTTTTTTTCATATGTAGTGTAAATATTGTTAAAGGGGTCTGTGTGATTAGGTCCGGCATGACAACACATTTGAAGTACGTTATATTGGTGAAAAAATATAGACGATAAACGATAATGTTGAATGCCTTAATGCCAGTGACACGATCACCCTAAAGCAGGATTTCCCCCAAAAAACTGTTCAATATGTGCAGTATTTTTAATGAACGTGAGCTGCAATATATCAATAAAACACTTACGGAGTCATTAAAGTTATTTATTCAACCCTGTACTGCTCAAATCTTCAGAAAATTACAAAAAAATAAGAAAAAGTTCCCCAGTAGTACAAAGAAAAGGTACCCACGATAAGTACTGACCTCGTCTATATTGTAATTATCGTGACGGGCCTGTGTGATTTTTGCTGGACTGGGGGGCCACAGCACAGCAGACTTTGGGAATGGCCGCTCTAACAATACCGTTAGTAAACTGTAATTAGAGTAATATCTAGGTGAAGGGTCAGATTTCCTCTCACACGTTGCATGCGTTGGAACTAGGTCATAATGTGAGTGTGTTAGATGCTTCACAAGAGAGCGGGCGAATTGGCTGGAAACTGTACTGTATTGACTGGTATCTGGCCTGAAATCTGACCCCTTCCCCTTTTAAGAGCACGTCCAGTAATTATGTCAGACATCTTGGATAGCTTGAGAACTTATCTATTATTTAACGCATTCACAAGTTTGGAATCTAGGGCAGCCATTTTTTTTCCCTTCCTGCGTTTTCAACCCCCATCGCCCGTGCTGCGTCTTAACAGTGAAGCTTCCAGGGGACATGCAATGGAAAATTATGCTTGGCTTTGTCGCTGTTGTTTTCAGCTGCTTTGGTTTTCTGAATAGAGTTAAAAATACAGTTCACTCACAATCCAAGCCCAGGTGCTCTTTTATATTGGTCCACTTATTTCACACAAAAGGGGCTAAAGTGAATATGCATTTTTGCTAATATTCCTCTTCCAATGCTCAGTTCTGTGCCATTCTGAGATGATTTCTTAACTGCAAAATTACTCGTTTGCTCCTGGACATGTTTAAAATGTGCACTTTGAACAGAATCCAACTATTAAAACGCACATCTGATCGTAATGACAAAGTTTGTCAGAAAAATGAATAAACGTCACCTGTGTAAACATGTGTGAATGGAGAAAAAGCATGAGGTGAGTAGTGTTCATATAAAGAGCGTAGGATCAGGCAAAGCTGACGTGGGCAGCTCTCCAGCACTGACAGGCAAAGGCTTCAAAGTGCTGCTTAAAAAGACTCCACTTGAGTTAGAGTGGAGGCAGTCTGATGCAGAGGAGGCGCGCAGAGGAAAGCACATTTGTGAAATATGAAAGACTGATCATGGTTTGGGTGGGTTGTTGCTTTGACAGGTACAAGAGAGACTCCCAAATGGTACTCTGAGGCTATGGGATGTATTATGTATTATGTATTATGGAGAGACCTATATTTACAAAACACTGCAATAATTGTCTCCATAATCGTCATCATGCATGTACAAATGTATATCTTTAAAAGTGCCTCCTGGATTATGCTTAGTATTCTTCCTAGCAGAGAGTAAACAGCACCAAAAGGCGGTGGTGTGTGTCGCGGGGAGCCCAAAGGGAGAGGGTGGACAGGGGTAAAGGTGTGGAGCACTGACCCGGGGCAGGCTGGCTGCTCACTCACATGTCAGAGCCAAGAGGCACAGTCTCCTGCCTGTGTCCCATCTGCACCAGCACACACCACAGAGTAAACACATGCAGGGCTATGACACTCACACTGTAGGCTCGTTCTCCCACTCTGACATTCACAACAGACGAGATTACACCACTTTGCTCCTCATCAGATCTGTGTCTTAAAAGATCTGATCCGACTTGTTTGATTGTAACTCCTCTGTCCTGAATTCTGTTCATTATATTTCTTCATGATCTTCTTTCCCGATGTGGACTCAGCTCTAGATCCGAATGCCGTCGAGAGGGATTGGATGTCCGTACTGTGCGTGACAGTTTGTAGCACAGGTTCTGGTGGTAGCAACTGGCCACGTGTTACGTAATCCATCACAGATGGAGATACTCATTCAACTTGGCCATTCATTATCATGGAAAGTGGAGGAAGTGTCCTTTTTATCATTCTCTCTGAAGTTGTGAATAACACATGATATCCTGCCATCATTCATTTGTTCCACTCAGAGTTGAAACTCAAAACAGCTTAAATTGTTAGCAGATCCTGTGATGTCACTTCCTTTGTATAAATTTACCCAGCAGCCTTAGCTTGAGCAGCTGAAGTGTAAATCCACAACAGTTTATTTAACTAGTCTACAGCTCTGCTCAGGTGATCGTTTGTGCTCAAAATTGGGCGGAGTCAGGAGGTGGCCCCTCATATTGTAATCTGCAGAGGGCTTAAGATCTTTGGCTGAGGGTCCATGTGATAGACAAGCCCTTTTACGGATTAGCTCACCACCTTTGACACAATAAGTGAGCTGACCTTGAAGATCTATATTAAATGCAGTAATTTTTCCCAAATTTACTTGAGTGTTAGTAGCTGTTGTGTAAGCATCTCCAAAAGTGCTGCCTGAACACATTTTGCAACCTAAGAACATACTTGATGCCCTTGTTATTGCTATGGCAGACTGTGTGCCTGTAGTCTGTGTGTACCAGAGGAGAGCTTGTCATGTAACTGTAGAGATTAGGACAAATGGTCTGTCTCAAGAGGCAGGGAACAGCCAGAACCTGTAGCTTGTGAATCATCACACACACTGGAAAGTCACTCACAAATCAAACAGGAGAGCCTGGTTTTCACGTTGGTTTTGAAATGAAGCGATGAATCAGCAATGACTCCACACTGCCTAATAAAAGACTATAATGAGGTCTTTGGTCCGGAGCCTTGTGCCAGTGCAGTCCCACATCACGTCTCACCTCAGGAAAACCTCCAGCAGACCAGCACAGTGTTTGGGAGTGTTATCTGAGGCTGTCTGGCAAGAGACTTCAGAAAAAAAGAAGAGCCCCAGAGTTATTTATGCCTGTTCAAACTTACTGTGTCCTGGTTTGGCCTTTCAGTCATCACCAAAGATTATTTGATCATTTGATATTTAGGGATGGACGACACAGATTCCATATCTGCCCATCCCTATTGATATTGATAATTATACAGATTAAGTGCCCAATGTAGTTGAACTAAAGTTGTTTTGCCCCAGTACAGATATATTGTGTAAGCAACTCTTGGGGTATAAATAAGACCACTGTGTGCTGTCTGCACCTAATTATAATGGATTTTATCTTCAGATAAGTGTGCTGTTGGCATTATAATGTTTGTTACCTTTACCATTGATTGTTTGTAATATTTTAAGACAGTAAAAATCAGGTACTACAAATATAAGTAACATTTGAAAAAGTTTGAGGTGATCCTGGACTTGTTCTGGTTGGTCTAGTTGAGGGGTAAATGCTCTAACTTGCAGCACTTGTTTCCTGTCCTAATATGTTAAAATACAGCTATTCATATATTTGTGAAAGGGGTCTCGTGGGCCTCCTCTGAGCCTGGTCCATGACATTTCCCAGTGACATGCCCCCCATTGGCTCGCAGTCACAGAGAGGTGATTGATAGCTAAGAGGTAGGGGACATGTTGGGGACATGTTAAACAGGCATGAACCATATTTTCTAGCCTGATTCTTCTTCTATTTTGAAGAATTTCAAAAAGACAAATCTTATGTGCTGACGATGTACAAACTGTGAACGACACATGGGCCAGTCCAGATGATTATGATTTTCAATATGGGGCCAGTATTGATATCTGGGGAACAATATATTACCCATCTCTAAACATTATTTCGATACTATTTCATGGTGGCAGAGTGGTTAACATTTCTTCTTTTGAGCATACATAATACACATATTTCCCTCTTATCAGCTCTGGCCATGCCGAATTTGACCTCCCGACACTCATAGACGCAAATAGTCATCGTCTCTCCATCAGTCACGGCAAGGCAGACAGCTGTCCAGTCCCTATATGTGCGCTTCATTTCTCTACCTCTCTCCTCTTTTTACCTACTGCACTTGCCCCCGAGGTTGCCGGGGTTACGTGTAGACCCCACCACCTCTGCGTGCCCCTCCCATGTTCCCTTTAGGCTGGACTGAAAGGGCAGCTCTTGCTAATGGAGCAGTGATTATGTTATAGCCTCAATTATCTCTCTTTACCTCTCAACTGTGGCCATTAGCAGGATAGATAGTACCCCCGGCCCATCCACTGTCACTGAATAAGGAACTGTCAGGATGATGGAGAGCACGCACCTAGCCAAGGTCCAGGAAATACCATTACACCCCTCTGCCCCCCGTTTGGCCCACCCACCACCACCGAGGCTGCACTGTTCTACCTCTTCAGTTCTTGGGCAATTTTCGAGAAGGTGAAGGGATCCCAGAATGGAGGATTTAGTATCGCACAACATGAAGTCAGCGTGGGTCCTATATGTGTAGTATCGGAGCTGTGTTTCAGTTCTGTTGTTTTTTAAATGTGGTTTTAAATCTTTAAATCCAGTCTTTGTTCTATGACAGTAAATGAGACTGACTAAGCATTATCATTTACAATTTGAAACCAACCAGATCTCAGTTTCAGTTCATATTAGATGAATACTAGTACATTTAACTAAGCCTGCCACTATAAATACTACATCGACTTACCATTCACTGCATGAGAGACGGAAGAATCATTTTTGGGGGTCAATATTTATCGTGGGTGCTGTTTCTTACTATTAATGGGGAATTTTTTGTTGTTTTTCTGTACTATGATGAGGTTTAAGCTTTAGAGGGTTGAATAACTAACTTCTGTGAGTTATTCCTGGGTTTCAAGCTCCCTAGGCAACCGTCTTCCGTTGCCGTAGTCATAGCAATTAAGCAATTCAAATCAAAATATGATATGTTTTGAATGGGGAAAGGTCCAAATCAGGAAGGAGTTGTTTGCTTGAAACTCATAAATAGATACAAACTATGACAGTGTTTCATTCTGCCATTTATTTCTTGCAGTTTGTGTATATATTGTACATTTAGAATATTTTTCCATTTTAGGATTATTGTGTCAGTGGCATAAATTAGTTTCAGTATCATCGTTTATCGTCTATATTTTCTTCGGCAATTTATCGCACTTCAAACTCTGTCGCTATCGTTACCACTGTAACTTGTCTTTTGAAATAGTTGTCTTTGTTTTGTTTTGTTGGCGGTATCAACTTGATCGTGACGCATTTCGGTGACTAAGGTTTTAAAAACGCAGAAAACTTGAATGGCTACTCTTGTTATTCCCCTATTATCAAAAAGGGAGTTGTTGTCTGTTTGTCCCTATTGTCTATATTTGATAATAAGGGTGTGGTATGATCATGGAACTGGTTCTGACTCCTGACTCTCAAAACGAAAGCGACAGAAAAGATGAGTGAACGCTGCACTGGAGTGTACTCTGTTAAGTCCTGTCTGTAGCCGCACCTTACCTAAGTCCAACAACTTTTTGTTTTGTTTTGCAGACGAGCTCACCTGAGGCTGTGTCTGGAGAAGTTGAAGGCCCTGATTCCACTGGGGCCGGACTGCAACCGCCACACCACTCTGGGCCTGCTCAACAAAGCCAAAGCACATATTAAGGTAACTACTAACCGTCAAAAGTATCAAGAGTCAGATGCTAATCGATACCGAAACTAGATACACATTTGTGCAGGTATCAGTACTAATAAAAAGTCACAGAAATGAACCTTGAAACATCTTGAGGTGTATCAGAACAAGTATAAGACCACATAGACTAGTATACGCCCATGGACCACTATGGAACCTACCTGGACGACTGAGGGATTACGCAGATATAAGGCCACATCGTAATATATAAAAGAAAGTACTACAGTTTAATGTTGAAAATGACCTTCTATTGTCTAAATAAAGAGTGATTTTTATTATCATTGTGGTATCAGAATCGGTTGAGTATCGAGTGTGTTCCTTAGTATCAAAGTCATCTTTTAATTGGGTTGTTCCAGCTCTAGCCAAACATTACGATCACTGACAGAAGAAGTGACTGAGGCTAGTTGAGGGATGGGCAGTTTTAAGCATCATGTGAAGTATTAAGGGATAACGATTGGTAGGGCTGGGTGATAGGGCAATAAAAACTGAATTGTGATCTCATCCCTATGACAATCTGCTGACACTTTACCCCACCCACTCCACCTACTCGTCAGCCTGAGGGAGTGACAGGTGGATTTAACCAATCACAGTAAAGTGTGATCTCTCAGGAAAAGATGACATATATAGTTTGTAGTTATAGTTTCCTCTTAAAGACACTTTAAAACAACTTTGTGTTCATTAATCGTGATAAAATAGAAATTGCAATCAAGCTTCTGGAAAATTGTGATATTAATTCTTTGGCATATCACCCACCCGTATTGATTAGATAAGCAAGGTGAGGTATTTGATATATTGGAGTAACATTAGACCATCAAAATTGTCCTGTTGACAGGTGATCCACATGGGAAGTGAGGCTGGCCTGTATAATGAATATGATCCATGGATGAGTCCCTTTAGCTTATAGATGAAGTTTACTGATCTGTTTGTTGTGTACTGAGGAAAGCACTCAGGTAACCACTGACATAGCTATAAGTGTCTGAAAAAGAAAGTAGCCATCCACAAGAGGTCATAGAACTCATAGTGTTGTGTCTGGCAAGGCAAGTTTATTTGTATGGCACAATTGGTACACAAAGTAATTCAAAGTGCTTTACAGAATAAGAAGGACATTAAAATCACAATACAAACAAATCAAAACATAAATAATCATTGTAACATTAATATTAAAAGAGAAGAGTGCAGAATAAAAACCTTTCAGTCATATGCACAAAGTAGAGGCCTGTCTCACAGCTTCAGGAAGACTGTTCCAGGTTTTAGCTGGAAAAAAACTGAAACGCTGATTCCCCATGTTTTGTCCTGACTCTGGGCACCAGCAGGAGGCCGGGACTAAACCAGGACTAAACCAGGTCTAAACCAGAACTAAACCAGGACTATGTCAGGACTAAAGCAGGAGGCTGGTTCCTGAAGTCCTCAGAGTGCCAGATGGTTCATATGGCACTAACATGTCTGGTTCAACACTGCTGCTCTCAGCTTGGCTTTCAATTGGCAGCCATTGTTTTCTGTTGGGTCAGGCTTGTCACTGTCAGCAGCATTGAAATCAGGTACAAGGTTAGAGCCAGAGCAGCCCAGAAGTGCTGCCCACTGTCACAGCCTTCACTACGGTCAAATGTAAACGTGTAATAACATGGTAAACAGTGCAGTAGGGCTCAGCACAGGGGTTAAGCCTCCTTAGTGGCCTGAAGCTTAATCGTGCCTTTTATAAACTTATGGATTGTACTCCTTTATTCTAGTATGAACCTGAATATTCATTTTCTCTCTAAACAGAAACTTGAAGAGGCGGACAGGAAGAGCCAGTATCAGCTGGAGTCCCTGGAGCGCGAGCAGAGGCACCTCCAGCGGCAGTTGGAGCTGCTGAGGGGCGGAGTCAGCACCCCCAGCCCAGTGGAGAGTGAGCGGATACGCATGGACAGTGTGGGCTCCACCCTCTGCTCCGACCGCTCCGACTCCGACCAAGGTGAGCCCACTGCTGCTGAGCTCTGGACAAAAGAGGGAATTGTTCTGGTCTGCAGAATGACACACACAGTAACCTTTGCGAGCACACGCAAACATGACACAGTCTGTTACAGCTATATACAGTTTATTCTATACATACAATATCCTCTGATGGTTCTTAGGAGACTTCCTGATCTGTTTGAAGTTTTAGTCTTTAATTAGGCTTTAGTTCAGAATCATTGAAGTTAAGCCCTGGTAGAAGAAATAAAATAATAAAACTTAAAAATATAATTATAGTTGTGACGCCTGTTTAGGTGAATGCCTGACCTGCCTCCTGTTTGTGTCCACAGAGGAGATTGAGGTGGATGTAGAAAGCACGGAGTTCTCCCATGGAGAGCTGGACAGTGTGAGCACGGCCAGCACCAGCGACTTGGACGACCACAGCAGCCTACAGAGCATGGCCAGTGACGAGGGCTACTCCTCCTGCAGTGTCAAACTTGCCTTTTCCTCCTAGAGTCCGCCCCTTCCTCCCCTCTGCCAACACACACCCCCTCGTTTTCTCCTGCCGTACCTATGTCAACCTCTTCCTGGATGACATGGCTAAGCTAATGGCGCTGTCCTCTCCCTCCCACTCCTAGCTTTAGTCCTGATGTCCATGTGAGGCTGCCAACTGATTTAAACTTCTTTAAAGGGAGAGCAGACACATGATTGATATGAAGTGATAATTTTTAAACCCACACTACTGCGATGAATGATGTTTCCTTTATTTTGTGTGTACCCCCTGATTGGATCCAAAATGCACTTAAATTCACGTCATAGGAGAGTATTGTTTGTGTTGTGTGTGCGTGCATGAGGGTATGAGGGGTCACTGTCACACTGGCTCAACAACATGCCATATCAACACATTCCCCTTTAGCCCTTCATATGTTTTCTCCTCTGCTCAACACTGCAGAAGCTTGGACACTTATTGGTGCTATTGTCAAACAGACCAATGGGAAAACTCAGATCCACCATCAAGCTTTCAAAGCCAACAGCGAGTATGCGGTGATTGTTCCAGTCTGACCCAGAGGAAAAACACCACAAAAGCAGAGGAAGGAGGGAGCACTCCTGTTGAATGTGGCTGGAAACTGTAATGTGTGTGTTTTTGTTTGGTTCCCTTTTCCCTCTACAAGCAGCTACAACAAGCAACCCTGCACTTGCCTACTTTAGAGCTGTCAATAGAAACAGCACAAAGCGAAAGTTTCAAAGTTTAAAAACAAAACAGCAACAATCAAACGACAGACTTTGGGATACATGTCCATCCTCTTTCCAGCAGTAAGAAGCAATAACTCTTGTCTTTTTGTCAGTTTAACTCCTCATGTGCATTCTCCCTTACAGATGCGTGGCCGTCCAAAAAACAAAATTTCTTGTTTTTGTACATACAAATAGCATAAAAAATTTTAACAAAAATGGGTTTTAAAAATGTTAGAGCTCACAGATAGATCTATTGCCTCTGTTGCTGTTTGCCCTGTGTTATTGTGCATTTTTAATTACATTTTGGAAAATTTTATCTTCAAAGTGGCATGGACACTATTATTTTCCTCTTGATCGAAACATTCAAAAGTTATTCATTGTGTTGTTGCCCCAAGAAGAAATCCTCGCTGAAAGTGACTTGACCAGAAGAACTTGAGCTGGAAGAGATTGTGTGGCTTGTATTTATGGGACTTTGTGAGATTGAAGGGGGTAATGGCCATAAAAGGCCTTCACCGGGGTCAGTGCTCAGTGCAGGAGACTGAGGTGCAGAACAAACAGGTGTGTGGTGCCACGGCTGTGCCGACCAAACACTCACCCTCCACTGGCATTAAGAGCCCAGTCCCTCTGCCCCACGTGTGGAACAAGAACACCCTCTGAATATTTATTTATCATCCCTCACAAAACACATGAGAAAATGAGTTAACTTATTTTGGGTCTTATTTACTCCTTTGAATGCATATTCCTCATTCCTTATTTTAACAAATGTATATTTTATTGTTTTTGTGGGGAGGGCAAAAATGTAGCCATGTTGTTTTCATTATTTCTGATGTTTTATTCAATGGACACTTGAAATGTAATTGGCCCCTAAGCTGCTCCTAGTGCTGAGCCTCGCCTAGTTAGAGTCACCAGCCTTGTTCAGGGCTAACCCCTCAGTTGTGCCCCTATGACACGTGCAAAGCTAAAACATGTAAAAGTCCTATAACAGTTTCTCTAAAAGCAGGTACAAGATGCATAGTGTAATTTGTCTCAGGGGCTCAGGGGTCTCCTGGAGAATGGGGCTAACCCATAGACTTTAATGGCAAATATTGAGCCAGCTACTAAACAATTACGGGGGTCTAAAGCTCCACTGTCCTCTATTAGGAGGACTGTAGTCTCTATTAGACTTGTGTTGTTTCAGTTGACAAAGTGTGTCTTACCTTTTAATGCCTCGGATTGAGGATTTAAAGTATAAAGAACAAATTAGTAATGAAAGACATATTAACATTTTAGGTGTTCTAATTTAAAAGCTCCTCCCGAGCTCTGTTGAGGTTATTACGACATGGCAGAGTCCGAATGTCACCATTTTGGTGCTCCAATATAAAAAAACAAATGCCAAAACGACCTCAAACACCTCAGTGTCCTCTTTTCTCTTTTCCGGGGACAGTTTACATGAACTCTGCCCCTTTAAGTTATTATTACCTTTCATCTATTCTTTATTCATTTCTTTGTATTTTGGGAAACCTGCACTGTTGACAAGATAAAGGTCCCACTATGTTAAATTTGACGTCTCACCTGGCCCGGGCTTGAGTCAGACCTTCCAGGCTTGAGTCAGACCGCTGTGACGCTGAACTGATGCTTGTCCAAAAATTGTACAGGTGATAGGCACTGTTATCTGTCGTGGAAACAGTGTTGTTATTTTTTTTTTCAAAACGGGTAAAACAGTGTGCAGTGTGTGGGCTCCATGTACCAGACTACACCAAAGTCAGAAGAGCTGTCGGCTGCACAATTACTCAGCCATTATCTAACCACTGAGGAGTTTGCACGGCTCTATGCAGGTTTTATTTGTTGACTGAATCTCCACGCTGCAGCGCAGTCTGGTCCATCACGTCAGTCACGCGGTCTGATGATGGTTTCTGGCTTTGCTGCGAACTCCAAAAATGGCATATCTTCATGAGCTGGTCACAAAGTGATACTTTACCTCTGTGTCTAGGATTAGACGAGTGCTCTGGTTAGTGGGTTAGGGACCGCCCTTGTGCCGGGGTCAAGTTAGTCAAACCCAAAGGGAGTCCTCCTGCTCTCCAAAACCTGTGGCCATTCTCTGTAAACATGCACTCTGGTGATGATGGTGATTAGCTGTGTAAGTTGAAGATGCAATACTTACAATAAAACAAGATTTTCAAACCTGGATTACTACATGTGTATTTTGTTCTGTTTTAGCCTCAGTGTCAAAATAAAGACGTTACAGATTTGTGCGGTGAACCACAGACTTGTGCACATGCTGTAAATCTCCAAAGGCACATGATGTGTGTATGATCAAAGGAGTCATGTGAAACACTGAGGTTTACCCTAAAGCAGTCACAGGAGCACCCACCTCATTTCATATTACTCTGTGTAAACTGCAGGCCATAAGCTCTTCACAGCACGACCTCCCAAGTGCACACCGCTGGATTCACTGTGTCAATACATCTGACAGCACAGAGAAGAGCAGCTGATGTATAAATGTGAATATGTTTACAGGCCACACGGACGCAACGTCCAGGATCAAAACTTTTTTTCAAACATTTACACGACAAAACTGGTGCATATCATTTATTATAGCCTAAACATGCTGCACGTGAAATTATGAGATCCACAAAATGGACAACCTGAGCAGCTGAGCATGAGAATTACCCATTTTATATGGTACTGTTTTACCAACGCGCTGCTGCCATCTAGTGACCAATCTGTGCTTGTGCTTACACGGCTTAGAATGAACTACGAACCACTATTATAACGCCTTGCTTATATCTGTGGATCACGGTTAGACGATTGTTTTATGAATGTTGTGAGCCCAGCATGAAAAAGAAAAGGAAAAAGAAAACAAAGACATTTATTCTTAACGGCAATGGCTGTTTATGGTTGTGATCCAATTTGCCACTAGGTAGCGCTAAAGAGCTGTGGTTCTACTCAACAGGGAACTACCACTATCCGATATATTTAGAGCTTGTGCAAATGAATGAATAAAATTTACAAATAAATAAATAAATAACGATAGTAACCGCATAGACCGACAATGGAACGAACTCAATGAGAATCAGAACCTCTCGCCATAACCATGACCAAAATCAATCAGCAGCCCGTCTATTTGCGTGGGGAATTTTAGGCAGCGTGTCCAAAACCATAGTCTCATTTAACACATATTTTTGCGTGGCGTCACGCTCTGTCCCAGCAGTCTCCTCTTTGCACTTTATCACAGTCCCACGCAGTTTTCTGGAAGAGACGACACCAGACCAGAACTCGTCCTCATAAAAAGACACATTTGTCTCCAGAACCTTCCAGTAAATTCTAACACGTTTGGAGAAAAACGCACAGTTCACGTATTGTTCTTTTTATAACCTATTTATGAAAGAAAATAGACTATTATTCAAATGAGTTACAGCTCGTCTGATTAGAGCGACAGGAAGCCCAGAATTACTCTGTAGTAAATGATGCGCTAATTGTGTCGACGCCGCGTGCGTTCAAATGTGAGCGGTGACTAAGCCTTGAACGCTGGAAAAAGACTTTTTTTTTTTTTTTTTTAAAGAGTAGCCAAATTTTATGAGAAGATAAGAGACCATTTTGTACAAGCCTATTGACATTATAGGCTACATTATGGGAGGTTAGAACAGGCCTATAACCGTAAAAACACAGCAATGAAGCTTTCACCGTAAGAATAAAAATCTATTACACCGCAATTAAAGGGGCTATATTACACTATTTTCTGATCTATGTTATAATGTTGTTTCCTCATCACAAACATACCTGGAGTTGCGTTTTGTTGAGTTCTTCTCTCAACTGAAAACACTCTGTTTCACCTTGTGATGTCATACGGTGATACAGGAAGTGCTCCACTGTGTTTTTAAACTCAATATGTCTTCACTAGACTGATTTGGATCATTTCAGCTTTGGAATTGCCAATCTCTGCTAAACAAAAGGTAAAAGGTAGCTTGAAAACTACCACTTCATGACATCACAAGGTGGAACAGATCATTTTGACCTTTGGAGATGTAGGCAGACTAATAATAAAGGGTTACTCAGACATGTGTGAAAGAAACAAAACACAAATCCGGGTATGTTTTTCATGAGTTAACGACATTATAACATGGCTTAAAGCTCACAAGAGACAATTTTTGTTTGTAATATAGGACCTTTAAAGAGCGGAGATAACTGGGAGCATTAGCAGTAGCTTAGTTGGGTTGAGTGAATGAAGCAGGTCATCAGGGCTTTAGGGAGGATGAGTCACTGTCCCACTGTGACCGGACCGTAGCTTCAAACATCCTTCAACCAGACAGAGGAGAAGGAGATACAAAACAGGTTACAATCCCTCTTCAAAGACATGCACACAAAGAAACACTTAATGCAGTCGTACGTTAGTATACAGCACACAGTGATTTGAAGAGAAAGAGAAGAGTGTCTTTTTTATTTGTAGGATGCAGAGTGGGGGCGTGGCTGGCTGCACGTCATGTTCTTTAAGTGAAATAACAGTAGCAGTTGCGCTGTTTTGTATAAGATGCCTTGGGTCGCATACACGTGCAGTTTGATTCACTCACTCGAGGCACTAAACAGCTTTTTACGTCAAAGAACCACTCGCGCATTGATGCACATTCATACAACCTCGTACGCGGACACGGGGGTCAGGGCAGGTTAAGTGCTTGCCCAAGGACACAACAACATTATTCACCTGTAATCTAACCTTCAGCCTGTGGTTCACTGGATCCGATCACTCCGGAGGTGTAGAGGAGCAAAGACCTTGGATCAGTGGACAAACACTACCCGAGCTGACGTCCCAAACTATGGGCCTGAGACGGGGAAACTAGCACTTACTTTCATGTGAGTCAGGGCTTTTAGACATGCAGTCAGCTCTTCCCCTCACACATATGCAGTGTTGGATGAAGTACTCGATTTTATTACTCAAGTAGAAGTAAAGATACAGAGATAAAAAGTTACTCGAGTAAAAGTAAAAGTATCACATGAAAAAATCTACTTAAACACAAGTAAGTACCCGTTTATAAAGTACTTTAAGAGTAAAAAGTAGAGGTATTGCACAAAAATGTTAATTTGTTAAAGTGTAAAATGTAGTGATATTGATTAAAAATGATGCATATTTTGGTCAACAGTAACAATACAAATCCATTTCTTATTTTTTCTTAAGAGTTTTGTGGATTCATTTTTTATTTGCTCAAAGCCAAAAACTCAAAAACTTTAGACAGGATGTTATCACAAACATGGTAAAAATAACCCCTCAAATCATATGAAAAGTACTTTTACTTTTCATTCCAGTTCAGAAATGTAGTGGAGTAGAAAGTACAGATACCTGCTCTCAAATGTAGTGAAGTAAAAGTAAAAAGTATCTACTGTAAAATGTACTTAAGTAAAGTACGGATACCTAAAAATTCGCCTTAAGTACAGTGCTTTACTACTTGTGCTTGTGTTACTGTCCACCACTGCACTAATATTGTGTATTCCCTGTCCAGTAGTTCGTGTATGGCTGCACCTTTCCTGTTGCCTGGCAAATCCACACTGATATCTCTCTATTTTTTATACAGATTGGTATCAGTCGGGTTCCCACGTCCTCCGTTGTGTCTCAAGCTCGGTCAAACGTGATCGTCCAATCAGATCTGTTTTTTTCAGTGACACGTGAAACAAAGGAGCTCATTGGTCACCTGTGATTTACAAATAAAATCAAATTTATCTCACCTCAGATTCACAGAGTTTAGTGCTTCGCTCATAGATTCTGCAGAAATCTGCCATGTTTTTCAGCCCCGTGATATTTTTTTTCCTTTATTTTTTCCAATACCTACGGGCCATGCGTGTCCCTGATTGGCTAATCCACCTGTCAATCATGCCCATCTGAAAACGGGCAGATTCACCGATGACCTGATTGGCTATCCACCTGTCAATCATGCCCATCTGAAAACGGGCAGATTCACCGATGACCAGACTCACATCTTTGTAAAGTACTGAAGAAGTGTGTATTCTGCATCCCACTCAACCTTTCCTGATGTTTATCTATATGATCAGCTCTATGTTTACGCTGAATATTTTTGAGAATCTAATAATAAGTTAACCTTGTTCAAATGGCAAAAAATCTGCTCTATTTTTAATCAGTGCATGACTAAAAGATCAACAACTGCCTTTAGAAAGCAAAGGGCAGATTCTAAAGATAGTAACAGGTGTAAACAAACAGAGCTACTCATTGTGTTTCTCCGTAGATGTCAGGCTGGTTAATGAGTGTTGGAGATTGGCCACGCTGTCAAAGTCAGGCTGAGGCGTCGCCCAATCACACGCGAAGATGCCTTCATGTGGCGTCAAGAGTCAGGAGACCGTCACGTAATCGCCCTCTTCCTCTCTCCTCTTCCTCTGGCTTCACTTCAACACGCTAACAAGGGCCTGGACGGCAAATCAGTGAGGTGACTCAGCTTCCAAACAAAATCTGTCAAGAGCTTTCACACGACG
>JACM01050769.1:0-12804 GCA_000787095.1 Periophthalmodon schlosseri
AGCGGCACTAGCATGGCGTCCTCATTCACGGGATTAACTAGAGCTTTATGCGCACATCACGGCATCTGCAGCTCAACTCTCGAACTCTCGGAGACAGGACAGTGATATTGATGTAGTCGAACAGTGTAGCAGCTCTAATGCATTAAAGGTGCACTGTGTAACTTTTAGAGGTGGATGGTCTAGTACCTGCTTGTCTCCTTGGGTTTATTGCTTTGCTTGGAATGGCCAATGGTATGACATTAAACTTGTATCTTAGTGGAAACATGGGGGAACTGTGTGTCAGGCCCGTTCACTATCAGTACCGGAGTTAGGCAAGGATATGGATGATTTGTCCCAGTTGAGTTCAGTTAAATGAATGCAGAACAGGCTGTATGGTTGGGTCTTCTCTAGTGAACCACCTGATGTATGCAGACGATCTGGTTGTGTTCAGCCCTAGCATTCCTAAGCACTAAAACTTCAAAATTAAATGAATTAATGAAATACGTTTAATGGTTACTGTGGAACATTCAGGCAAAGCAGTAATCTCTTCAGGGAGACAAATCGGGGCAACTAAAATAAACAGCTTGTGTTGTGTTCGACTACTTAGTGACAGTCCAATAAAGCATGAACTTTCAGATCTCTTCACCTCTTCCCCTCCTGTCTTATCCAATTCACTTTATTTATAGCAGTTTCATAAAACAAAAAAACATTTAGTGCTGCACAAATATAAAATACTATACAAATATAAAATAAAGCTCTATTTAAGTATACTAGTGGTTGGTACAGTATATATGTTTCTGAAGGTGGTACGCCACTGCCTTGGTAGTGATAAGTAGTTTCAAATGATGACACAGAGATGACCGTACTTACTGTCCATTTATTACAACTCAAGTAACAGTAATAATGCTTCATCCCAAGACGACGCTCCAAGTTAACGTATGGACTTAACCAATACCACAACAGTCATCTGCATGATTCCATGTAAGTAGAAAAAACATACTTCAGAGCATTCTCCATGGAGGTAGATAAGTTTTATGCCATAGGCCTACTGTGTAATAGTATTGTAATAGCTCTGTAATTGTATTGCTACCTTTTCCTGTTCTATCCCTGTTGTGTCAGGAGGGGGGTGCTGGGGATGTTTATGAGTGTGTGTTCTGTGTGGAGAAAAGCCGAGAATTAGTCGACATGTTATTGTTTTTTTGATATAGAAGTGGGGCTGAATTCTGAGGTCAGGGGTTTTAAGAGTTAGCATGAGCTGTGGCTTTAACAGCAGCTCATATTGAGAACGACCACTTGTAATAAACACGTTTGAAGAGAACAAGGCATGTGGTTCTTACCTGTGAGTACGGGGCATTACAGTATTGCCAAAAGAACATTTTCATGAATACAAGCAGAAGGAGGCCCTGCTTCGGGGTCAGGATTGTGGTGAAAAAACAGTCCCTCCATGGATGGAAGTTTGTGGCATAGATAGTGGTATTCCTTTGTAGAACTCAGCTGTAGTTCCGGTAATTTTTATTTTTCCAACTTTTCTGCACAAATGTCAACATTACTGGTATAAAACTAGGATTTGCACTTTAAGGTCTATGCTGAATAAAGATACCCACTCCCATTGGTCAGCCTCCATGATGCTCTGAGTGAATGACAGGTGGATTTAGTTGATTTTGTTTATTTTACAGGAACCATGTACAGGAGCATTAATAAAAGAAGCAAAGAGATGCTTTGTAACCGATTATAGCTCTCGGAGCTGATTTCCATCTGCTGTCCCTGAAACATGCAAAGCACAAGTTATCCATCACAGTGAAGTGTGAACTTGCAGAAGAAATTGCTTAATTATTAATTCGCAATTATTTGTCACAATATTAAAATTTCAGAGTAGACTTATCATGTGATGTAATACTAATTCTGACATTTAAGACCATTCTTAAACTGTTCACAACTCTAACAGTGTCATCTTAAACTTGTGTCTTTCTCCAGATAGTTCTTGAGAGCGACACAAATCGCGATGGGCAGCTGGACTTTCAGGAGTTTTCGGAATTCTTACGAACTCATGAGAAGAGGCTCTGGCTCATGTTCACCAGCCTGGACCGCAACAGGGATGGTGAGACACGCACGTTTGGTTTCCAGGCTTTGTGGGGGCATTACATTCACTTACATTCATTTCTTTGAGACTGATCCTAACGTTAAAGAGGGGGTATTATGCAAAATTTACTTTTCAGAGCTTTCTGCCATGTTATAATGTTGTTATAGGGCAAGCTTTCATAAATATACAAAAGCATGATACAAAACTATTCACTACAACTTCACAAACCTGATGTGATGTGCAGTAGTTTCATTAGCAGGATGCACGATGATTGTGTTGTGATAGTACTCTGAGGGGGAGTGACAGCACTGGGAGCAAACTTAGACTTAGACTTAGAGCATCAAAAACGAAAGTAAAACATATTAATATATTTTGGTGAATGCTTTATTATTTAAATAACATTTTCAAAACTATAAAAGGTAACATAGTGCTCTAAATATGTTATGTGTTAGTGTACTGGCCTCGTAGAACCCCATTTCTACTATCCAGGATTTAAACACCTCCCAGTAAGTCATTGACGCTGAGATGGGTTTAGACTGTTCTTTACATGGCAGGTGTGAAACTGTAACAACACAATACAATATACATTAGCGATCTTGCAAAGAAATCCGGCAAATAACAAATATGCTATTGCTAACCCAAATGCACGTTAGTAACTCAACATAAGTTAGTATGCAAATTAGCTCGTAAATAGTTTGTTTTTTGTACACTTTAACTGCTTAAACACATGTTATTTATGAATACCTTTAGCTTTTTAGACTAAGTTATTGTATACTTACAGGGAATGCCTTCATGAACTTATTACAGAGTAATTAACACATGTCAGCCGGTAATTAACACATGTCAGCCGGAGACATGTGTTAATTACACAGGAGACCTTTCTGTTATACTGCATGTACTACCGCACATGACTTGTAAGGACAACATCCTGTTTTTTTTATTAAAGGGCCAGTGCACTTGGCCAAACTAAAACAGACAATAGGCAGAATAGACTCGTCAGAATACTCCCTGCCTGGTATCTTAGGGATACCATAAACTATGACCTTAAACATCTTTAGATAATAAGAAAAGCATCTCAGAAATAAGTCTATAATAACTTTTAACAGTCCCTTGGGAACCAACTTTAACTTCAGCCTTTCTTATGATACCATCTTCACTCGGAACTGTCTTTATGATTACACCCATTGGCCACTCGTTTTTTCTCGTTTGTTTGTCCTTAAGGAGCACCTTGTTTGATGTCGACCTTCTTATGGTTCCACTTTTGATGAAGTTGAAGGCCACTGAGATACTCCTTGCGCCATCTGCTCCAGAAAGTGTCCGCAAGGAACTGGACACACTTCCAGTGACTTTTGAGCATATCTTTGGGGTTGATTTTGTCAAAGATGGAGGGCACAACGTGTGTTTTTTGAGTTAGCAACAAAGCAGGTGAACGTGGGGATGCTCAGGGTCTGATGATACTGGTAACAACGGACGCGTATTTATTAATGGCCATGACTTCTGCAAGGAACGTGGTTAAGATTTCGTGGGTGAGTTGAACATGACCAGCTTGCAGCATCATGTTATCGAGTATCCGGTGTGCCAAACCAATCATCCGTTCCCATACTCCCCCCATATGAGAAGAATGGGGTGGGTTGAAGATCCAGGTCCTACAGAAAGTGCTGTATTTTGTCCTTTTCTGGTGTGTTCACAGTCATTTCCTTGTGGGCACCAATGAAGTTAGTGCCACAATCCGAGTGCAGCTGTTTTGCAGGAGATCGCAAGACAAAGAAACGCCTCAGTGCGTTGACGAAACTTGAAGAGCTCATCTCCTCCACTACTTCAATATGGACGGCCCTTGTGCATAAACATGTGAATACTATTGCCCACCGTTTACTGTTGGCTTGTCCCCCTCTTGTTCGCCTTTTGGTTACCTGCCATGGGCCAAACATGTCCATACCCACATTAGAAAAGGGGGGCTCTACTTGAAGTCTGTCTACAGGCAAGTTGCTCATCAATTGTTTCTCAAACTTCCCTGACAGTTTTTTACATGTCACACATTTGCTTGTAACCTTTCCAATGCATCTTTTTGCTCCTACAATCCACAGGCCACTCTCTCGGACAGCACCCTTGCCTGACTTGATGATTCACCTTTTCATGGTGGTGGTGCACAAGGAGGGTAGTGATGTGATGACTGCCTGGTAAGATTATAGGGTTAGTTTTTTTTACTCCCAGCCCAGTACCACAACTGGTCATCTCCAATGAAGGGGTTGAGCTTTATGATTGGGCTGTTTTTCAGTGATGCATTTTATTTCTTCTGCGTATGTTTCAGACTGCACATCTCTAATGATTAATGTCTCTGCTTGCTCTAATAGTTCAGGAGTGATGGCTGCTTTATAGTGCCATCCTGTGCAGCTCGGGTCAGTTTTGATTTGAGAGAAGCATTGTGCAATGTGCATCAGGTTTGGCATAGTTCTGTTTAATGAGCACCATGTGGTGAAACGCTTCCAATGTCCTGAGCCCATAATGCTTTTGGAGATGTTAGTGCAAAGTGTCTTTACCTCTGCGCGTACCTCTGCATCGTTGTCTGGGTCCAGCAGCTCAATTCCAGGTGGCACTGGCTGGATGTCTGAAGAGCTTTGAAGGAAGGTTGGACCTGGGAGCCACATTGCGTTCTGCAACTCAGCAGCTGGGACAGATTGTGAGCCATGGTCAGCAGGGTTTTGATCTGTAGTAACAAAATGCCACTGCTCTGGAGTAGTTGACTCTCTAATCTGACACACATGATTGTTTACATACACATAAAAGCACCTGGACTGGTTGTGGATATAACCTAGGACCACCTTGTTATCAGTGTAGAAACTAGTTTTGTTTATGGGGTGGTCAATCTCTTCACTTATGACTTATGACACAGTTCAAGCCTAGGAACTATAAGCTCTGGCTGTGAAAGACTGTCGTGCCTTACCTAGGATGAAACCCACCTCAGGTACGAGCCGGCACATATCGCCTTCATAGATGCGTCTGAAAAGATACAAAGTTCTACACATTTAGACTTAGACAGTGATGTTTTAGTGTATGTGCGTGGGACATGGACTTTGCTGAGGCATTGAAGCGACAGTTGTCATTCTATCCACTAGCCTTTCAGGTCCTCTGGAAGAGGTAACTTGCTTGCTTGTCTGTTGATGATAGTTCTCTGAGAAGCAGTCATCCTTGAATGATGACACACACTGTTCACAATTGAAAGGACCCCCCTTTGTGTGTAAGGCTTTTCAGTGTGAGGAATGTAAAAAATGAAATAATCCTTCTTTATATTTTACTTTACTCCAAGGCTGTGCTGGTCCAAGAGGTCGTCCTTGAACAGATCCAGATCCTGGAGGTGTTTGGCTCGGTCCTGAACTGAGAATGCGTCCACCACCTCAACCTTGTTTGATGCTATTTTGAGGAGGCGAAGGTTTGAGTTTGCCAGCATCTCTTGTGTGCGTTTCAGAAGGTCGATGGCATCGTACTTGGTGGGGATGGACTTTAAGGCCTCTCGTTGCAGAGCTCCTCTCCTCAGCCCATAACTGGCTACAGCAGGTGAGGACTGTTGTCAAACACGTGCACACACGTTCTATTATCAACCAGCTCTTTCTGTCAGTTGTTGTCTTTGTGCCAGACAAACCTGAGTACATCTCTGTAGTCCTCACGCACCAGGAAGCTATAGAACATCTGTTGGATGTCTGCAGTGACTGCGACTGCATGCTTCCTGAACCTTACAAGCACACCTAATAAACTATTGTTTAGATTATGCCCTGAGAGCAGCGCAGTGTTGAGTGTTCCTTCGAACTCCGCACTGGAATCAAATGCCACTCGTATCTGTGATGGCTTTTGTGGGTGGTATACTCCAAAATAGAGCAAGTACCGGTACTCTTTGTCTTCTTGTACTGGGGGTGCAAGCTCTGCATGCCTGTTGTCCAACATTTTCTGCATAAAGTCTATCGGGTGAGACTTCTTTTCAGGGGTTTTGTTTAGCGTTCATTCAAGTGACTTGAGGAGGCTGATGGCGTACTGGCGTTTGGCAGCAGTGGCTGACAAAATGGTAGCGGAGCTACCCAGCTTTGTGATTCATCCTGTAAACACTCGTTGTCCATTATTTTGAGGAACAGCAGATCTTCCATTGAAGTTGCAAGCTTGTTGTTGTGGTTGGACTGGCAGAACACACTGTTTCCCATACTTTCGTTGTGTGTGTTGCCTTTCACGTTTGAGTCACTGAGCGTTAGTTGTCGGTTTGAGAGACTGGTGTGTAGCTTGACAGTAAAGTGATTTTCACATGGCGGAAAATGGGTAGGCCTCCCATTTGTCAGAATGTGAGTCTTAAGAGTTGTGACATGTGAAGGCTTATGAGTGCTGCCTAAGCATACATCTCCAACTATCACCCAGCCTAAGTCTAGTCTCTGTGCGTATGGTGCATCATGTGGGCCACTGATCCGACTGCGCACTTTATGAACTCTCAGAATGTCCCTTCCAAGCAATAGTAAAATGTCAGCACCGTTGTTCAAAGGTGGTATTTTGTGTGCTATGCTCTCAAAGTGGCGATGTGCATGAGTGGCAGATGGAATAGGAATTCCCTCTCTTTTATTGGGAATCACGTTGCGCTCAATCAACATGGGCAGGTGTTTAGCAAGAAAGCCGTCTATGGCCTCTATCACGTAACCATAAGCTCTTCTGCCAGAAGTGACGCCTATGCCACTGCATGTCTGTAGGGTGTATGGAGCTGCATTACCATTGACTTCTTGTCTCTCCCCGCCGTGCTCGGCTGGGGGGATTTGGGGAAGCAAGGAGCATCTTGTTGCAAGGCTGTTGGGTGCTTATCGCTGTCACATTCAGAACATTAAACGTTGCTTCACAGTCACGAGCCACATGTTTGTTAGATGCACAGCACTTGAAGCAGATTTTGTGTTGCTTTAATATTGTCTTTCATTCCTGTAGTGTTTTTTCTCTGAAGCCTCTGCATTGTTGTAAGGCGTGTGGTTTGTTATGCACAGGACAGTGTTTATCTGATCCTTCAGTGGGTGGGGCTGTGACATTAGTTTCGTGCACTGAAACAGTTCTGCGATTATTGCTGTTGCTCTCTCCATACCTGCCCTTTTTAACTCCAGAGGTGGATGGTGGCAGCAGATTGAAGCTCGGGTCATTGCGTGCCTTTGCTTGTGTCTGTATGTATGTAACTGTAGAAAGAAGGTGAATGGAGGAAAGGCCACATGATATCGCTGCTTGTGGTGGGAGCCTTCCATCATCCACTTGTCCTGTAGCCAAATGACAGCTTGTCCACAATGGGACAAAAAGAGTGCCCTCTATGGCCTCTGGTGACCTATAGATCCCCTCTAGTCTTTCCCAGATAAGCTCTAATGCCCCAGTTGGTTTGTTTATATTTTCAGCTTTTATGCAATGTGCATGTTTGGTGGACTTTGGGCCGAGTTATTTTTTCAGGAGGTCAATTTCCTCGGCTGGTCTAAGTTCAAGTGTTTCGATAGCGTTGATGAAGGATGATTTCCAAGACAGATAATTTTCAGGCTTGTCATCAAATTTGGTGAGCTCTGATGTTAACAACTGACTCTTCACTAAATATTTGGCAAGCTCATTAGTGTCACTGGAATGAAAACGTCCAGCAGAGGGCAGCACATACCCAGGAGACTCATGGCTTTTGTATTGCTGATAGTTTACAGGGTGTGGCTGTTCTCTCTAGGTGAGTGGTAGTCTTTAGCTGTGGGCAGCTCATTTTTGTGATTTTTCAGACTGGATTGCACCCAGGCTTTTTTCAATTTTAATGTCCTTCAATTTACCTGAATCACTGTGTGCCTGGTGCCTCTTTAGGTATTCTGCAATTCGCTCAAAGGAACTTTCTGCCCATTGTGGCAGCATCAGGTGTTCATCACTTGTGTCCAAACCTGCAGCGGAACCAGCAGCTGCAGCTTCAGCTTCCCTCTGTTTTGCTAGCACATCAAGCTTTCCATCTAATTTAGCTTCTTCCACTTTGATTTCAACTTCTTTCTTAGCAAACTCCCCTCTCTTTTGGGCAGCCTGTGCTTTGGTGCGTGCAGCAGCCGCTGCTAAAATGACACTTGTGGCAGTGGAGTAGCTTGATTTTTTTCACACTGAAGATCTGACTTCATACTGGTCTCTTTCCATCTTTGTGCTGCTGTGATATGCCTTTATGCTGACTTGGTGATACTGCGTCCATCCTGCAGGCCTGGATGCAGCATGTAACAGTGCAGCGGATCAGGAGTCCGTTGTTGGGTGTCCCTTTTCATGGTTCTGGCCTCGTAGAACCCCGTTTCTACTATCCAGGAGTTAAACACTTACATACAATAAGTCACTGACACCAGGATGGGTTTAGACTGTTCTTTATATGGCAGGTGTGACACTGTAACAACACAATACAATATACATTAGCAGTCTCCCAAAGAAATACAGCAAATGCGCTGTGCACGCTAGTAACTCACCTTAAGTTAACTTGTAAATTAGCTTGTAAATAGTTTGTTTTTTGTACACTTTACCTGCTTAAACACGTTATTTATGAATACCTTTAGATTTTACTTATTGTATACTTGCAGGGAATGCCTTCATGAACTTATTACAGAGTAATTAACACATGTCTACCTGTTATACTGTGTGCATTACCACACATGACCTGTAGGGACAACGTCCTGATTTTGTATTAAAGGGCCAGTGCACTTGGTCAAACTAAAATAGACAATAGGCAGAATAGACTCATCAGAACAGTTAGCAATACCCCATAGAAGTGTAATGGCCCCTCTAAGCATTGTTACTACTTGCCTAACCTTAGACGTATGTTATAATAGTCTCCCCAGTACCTCACCATTAACTCGCTCTAAGTTGTGCATTCAAGATGCCATTTCTACAAAAATCCCCCTTTTCCCCTACCCTTCAGTACATGCCCACTGCTCTGTACTCTGTAGTTCAAAATGTTCAAATGTTCAAAAACTGTGATACATGTAACATTCAACAGTCAGAGCTAAGAAAAAATATGTGATATTTGATAGCTGTGTTTTATACAGCCATAATGATATTATTGCAGTGTTTGAAGATAAGACAGGAGAACCTTTATTTGTTCCACAATGGGGAAATTCCAGTGTTGCAACACAAGTACAAGAACATCAGGATAATTTTAAAAATATGCAATCAAAATCAGGATAAATGATTAAAATAATTATTAAAACCTTTTTATTTTGATATTTTAGAATGTCATATTTTAGTAATATTGGTATTGTTTATCTGTTATCTTATCTGTTTTGTTGCCTGGGATCCAGAGTACACTCTTTTTCAATACTTTACGAAGATGTGAGTCTGGTCACCGGTGAATCTCCCCGTTTTCAGATGGGTGTGATTGACAGGTGGATTAGTCAGGGATGTACATGGTCAGTCCATATCAAAACAAACATGGTTTCTTACAAAAAAGGAGAAAAAAAACATATAACAGGGGACTGAAAAACATGGCAGATTTCTGCAGAATAAGTGAGTGAGGCACTAAACTCTGTTAATCTGAGGTGTGAGAAATGTAATTTTGTTTGTAAATGATGGGTGACCAATGAACTCCTTCATTTCACATGCATCACTGAAAAAACTAAACTGATTGGAGGATCATGTTTGGTCAGGCTTGAGATGCAATGGCCTAAAAAATACAGAGAGATATTCTGGATTTGCCATTTGTTCTGACTTGTACAGCTGTACAGCTTGAACACATCAGTCTTCCTATTTTTGCCAATTATGTAAAAGATATCGTTACATAACTGGCATACATGTTTTTACATTACATGTAATTTTACTGTTGCACCCAACGTGACCATGTGTCCTGATTGGCAGCCAGCTAAGCTCTCTAGCAGCATTTCCTACAAGGAACAGGCAAGAGTTGTATTTGATCTGGATTTCATGCAAAAAAGTGTGAAAGCATATTGCCACTCAAAGCGCTGGAAATTAGTGGATGGCTTCAGATTGAACAGCAACACATCATGGACTAATTGGAATTCTGCAAACTAGTTGTTTACTTCTGGCTAAATATAATACCACAGTTGTGTGTAGTGCCCTCTAGCAGGTTGGATGAATAAAATATAAAACTGTTTCAGTACAATAATGCACAACATACAAACTTGTCAGCTGGTGGACGTTAGCGATAGTCACACTGTAGGTACTGCACTGACAAGAATCTCAGTATATGCTGTGCAGCTCTACTGCATGCGCAGTACGCTCCTCTTTGTAGCATGTACTGTTGTTCCTTTGTACAGGTCGCATTGATGCTGGTGAGATCCAGCATGCCTTACACAAGCTGGGCATGGACGTGACACTGGAGCAAGTCTCACGCATCCTGCAGAGGTACAGCACACACTGTCATATAGAGTCATTAGAAGTACAGTGGTTCAAATCTCAGTCCAGGACTATTAAAGGGCCTGTACCTGATTTGTAAAGAGCTTGGCAAATTAACATGAATAAATGAAAATTAGGTACCGTCCTTTTAAGTCAATACATATAAACTAGAGAATTTAAGATTATAGTAACATGTTGAATGTGAGGTAATGCTTTAAAACAAGTAGGACTGGGCACGCTAATACGTTTTATCACGTTAACGGAAAAAAAAAAAGATTGCGCTTTAACGCGTGTCATGTGTATCAGTCAAAAAAACTGGATCAGAGAGCCCTGCTCCGGTCTATGAGCCACTGAGCTCACATTTTACAATACGCGTCAATCATGAAAACTACGGAGATATTCATGTTTAGTGAGCAGAGAGCTGGTTTGAATCAGGAATGCACCAGAACTGAACTAGGACTAAATAGGACTGACTTTACAAGACCTGAATCAGGACTGAAGAATGCTAGGACTGTGCTTGCCTTTAATTAGGCTCATAGTGAGAAGAAAGGAGCAGTAGACGACACAGAACAACCACAGGATTAGACACTTTTGATTTGAAAAAATAGTTTCACCTTCAAAGGGTTAATTAACATTGCAATCCTATATTTTAATGTAGACATATACAGAATAGGCTAATACTGAGCCTTGTTGATATATGGGTTTCATTTTAAATAGCTTGGTCCCAGATACATAGTAAAATCATATCCAAGTAAAAACAGCATAGCACTGGGTGAATACTACAGAATATTTAGGCCTAAATGGTAAAATAAAGAGCTATTTACAAGCCAAAAAGCATGTAACATGCAAGTCATTAATTTAAGCATCTGATTAATCACAATTAATACATTGAATCACTGCCCAGCGCTAAAAAAATAAGGTTCCTTAGTAAACTATTTATAAGGTGTTATAAGCACTAGTTAGTTGTTTATAAGCACTTATAAGGCATTTACTAACACGTCGAGATGACTTATAATAGCTTATAAGTGTTAATGTACTATACATGTGTCAGAGCATTAATAAGGTGCCTTGTTATACTATTATCGATAACCAAGTGATTCATGGTTACGTTCATTTACTTAATAAACATGCTCATAACAGAAGGATTAAGATTATTATTAGCTAACTAGTTAACGCTTTATAAATAGTTTACTAATGAACTTTATTTTAAAGCATTACCCAGCTGTTTAGCTATATTCTGGTGCGAAACATCTCAGTTTTTATGAGCTGAATGCTCATGCACATTGTCCCTTCAAATAAACACTAAACTTAACTAAACTAAGTCCTAAAAGATATAAGAAAGGTATTGTGTATACAGTAAGCCCACATAGGTCATTTAAGAGCTACGGTGTGTTTCTCAAGCAGGGGTACGTGGTACACAAGCTCCTTCTGGTGGTACGCAAGGTCCTCCATAGCTCTATGCTCAAGTCAGAGTCAGTTACCGTATTTTCCGGAGTATAAGTCGCACCGGAGTATAAGTCGCACCAGCCAAGAAATGTATAATAATGAAGAAAAAACATGTATTTCACATCTAAATCGCATCTGAGTAGTCGCACCCCTGGCCAAACTATGAAAAAAAGTGCGACTTATAGTCCGGAAAATATGGTATATCCACTTTTTGGTCCTTCTTTGGGTGCTTTCTTGGTAGAACTACTATAGCAACAATATAGTGAAATGCTAGAGCCGTTTCAGCCCTGTTGACTTTAGGAATACTGTTATATAAACCCACTTAAGATCTGGTGGTACTCAGAAGCCAAATCGGAAAATTTGAGAGCCACTGTTCTAAATGATCCAAACATGAGACACACCCATGGTACATGTGTCTTGGAGCTCTGAGCTGTATGCTGTGTGCAGCATGGACCGGGATGGCACCATGACCATCGACTGGAATGACTGGAGGGAGCACTTCCTCTTCAACCCTTTGCACAACATGGAAGAGATCCTACAGCACTGGAAGCATGCCTGTGTGAGTCCTCCTCTCACTCGCAACATTAGAGGTCCACCCATATGGGTTTTTTCCATGGCTCATGTTGATACTGATTGCTTGGAAACCAGAGAAACCAATGGCCGATAAGATCTGCCGATATTTTTAGGCCGATTTGTATGTGATGATTTAGATTAGAAAATTGCACTTGTTTCTTTTAAACTTTAAAAAGTTCACTTATTACACAAGAGATCCAATTGTGTTATTTATCCTTGAAATAACAACTGAATAGCTTTGAATGAATAAAAGTTTAAATATTATGAGACGCCAAAATCAGCCTTTAACTAGTCTAACTAGCCTCCAGTTAAAACCCCAACCAGAATATCGGCTTAACCGACCCAATCCAGCTCATTTTTCAGTATCTGAACCAATATTTGATAGTATC
>KN483944.1:368-17902 GCA_000787095.1 Periophthalmodon schlosseri
TCTCGGCTGGCTGGGAACGCCTTGGGGTCCCACCGGAGGAGCTGGAGGACGTGTCCGGGGTGAGGGACGTCTGGGAGTCCCTGCTTAAACCGCTGCCCCCGCAACCCGGTTCCGGATAAGCAGAAGAAAATGGATGGATGGATAGTTTACAAAAGATTATATATTTTTATAATGTGTGATATTGTGGATTGGTCTCAATAAGGTTACTTTCTGACCCAATTCTAATCCTGCTCTAACCAAGCAAGTAACTGTCAGTGGCCCTGGAAGTCTTAACTGGGATAAAACCTGGAAACCAGAATTATGAGAGGACTGATACTGGACAAGTTATAAATGAACAAACCAAGACTTTTAAAGGTCCTGTATTACACAAAATGGATTCCTGTGAGATTTAAGCCATGTTAGAATTGAATGTTCCCCCCTAAAAAACATTACTGGAGTTGTGTTTTGTTTCATTCACACATGTTTGAGTAACCCTTAATTATTAGCCTGTCTCCATCTCAAAAGCTCAAAATAATTCGTTCTACCTTGTGTTACCACATGACATCACAAGGTGGAACAGAGCATCTTTTGTATGAGAGAAGATTTCAGCCTAAATATGCAAGGTTTTTTTTTTATTAAACATGTGTGAATGAAACAAAACACAACTCCAGGTCTGTTTGTGATGAGGAAACAACATTAGAACAGAGATCAGAAAATAGTGTAATATGGGCCCTTTAACTTTCTGCACTTTCCCGCTGTCTCTGCCATGCTGCTGTATCTGAATAGACAACGCAATAACAATGGTACAATGTGTTATTATGCGAATGTGTCCTTGTGCAAGACATTTTATCCCTTTTGTCTGTTCACTACAAGAAACAAATGAACTACATTAACAGATAATACTCCTCACCCTGTTTGTTTGTTCCAGAAGTTGCAGCCGTTTCCTCAGGAGTGGCACAGTCAAGGACATTTTATCTCTCCCAACTCTGAGGTGTGTCTTATATTTAAAACTGCACAAAACTTCACCTTGTACAGTAGAATGTGTTGGGAATGTTTAAATGTATTTTGTTTTCCTCTTCCTCAGGGCTTTGGGCAGCAGCAGACCAGCTCAGGCCCTTCAGCGTTCAGAGAAGACGACCGCACCAGCAGCACCTACATCCAGGGCAAAGGCACCGTCATGACATACTGGTTTGAGGTCAGACAATCACATTTAAAGCGCACATATTACACTATTTTCTCATCTATGTTATAATGTTGTCTCCTCATCAAAAACATACCTGGAGTTGCTTTTTGTCTCATTCACACATGTTTAACACACAAACCCTGCATATTTAGCCATTAGGAGTTTTTCTCTCATACAGAAAGTACTCCCACCTTCCACCTTGTGATGTCATGTGGTAATACAGGAAGTGCTCCGCTGTGTTTTTAAACTCCATACACCTTCACTAGAATCATTTAGATGATTTCAGCCCTGGAATTGCCAATCTCTACTGAACTAAAGATAAAAGGGGCTGTTAACTTGAAAACTACCACAACATGACATCACAAGGTGGCACAGAGCATTTTGAGCTTTGGAGATGCAGATAGCCTAATAATCCAGGATTACTTAACATGTGTGAATGAAACAAAACCGAACTCCAGGTGTGTTTTTGATCAGGTAATGTGCAGATAGCTAATAATCCAGGATTACTTAACATGTGTGAATGAAACAAAACCGAACTCCAGGTGTGTTTTTGATCAGGTAATGGTATTATACCATGACTTAAATCTCATAAGAATCCATTTTGTGTAATATAGGACTGTTAAATATAATGGAACCATCAGCTTGTGTGTTTACTTCTGTGTCGGAGTCTAATAAAAACTATGTGAATATCTGTCCTGATATTCTTTATTGACTGAAGATGTGCAGCCCTAAACATTTTGAATAGAAGGATTGCTTTGAGAGCTTTTATAAAATGTTTAGAAATCCATGTTATATTCATTATCAGTACCACTGCTCCCATAAGGCACGTAAGGAGCAGTGCATATAGAGCATTGAGTGCTCCAAGGGGCACCAGCCTGACTATGCAGGTTGTGCTGTCTATATTTGTGCAGCAGCTGTGTCGTGCCTCTTGTAATTAGACAGAAAACATGGAGCAGGCCCACTCTCCACAGTGTGTTTGAGATGTGCACTGGTAGTACCACTGTAGAAGCCACAGTTTAAACAGACATACAAAAACCTACAAAGCATTTGGGAGTACTAGTTTTGACTCTGCGTACATATTCTACGATCCACAAGGAGCAAAACAGTCTTTAGTTGTTGAAAATCTGCCTCATATTCATTCCGAAACAGACATGCCCTGCCTGACATGTTATAGCCCTGTGAATCGCCCTGTGTCCTTGTGTTACAGGAGAGGGTGAATGTGTGCCGGTTTTGGGACCCTCAGTCTGGACTGTGGCTCATCCTTCCGCTGCAGTGGGAACTCAACCTGGACTTTGTCAAAGCCAGAGTCCAGCAGGTCATGGTGAGTCCTTCAGGGTAATGACCATAACCCTGAATACTCATTTGAACCAATTTTATACAATTCATATACACAAATATACTGCGTTTGGGTACTATTTCAATGTGTAGATTTCACTGTGTTTCACGTTTTAGCCTATAGTGTCAATTTGAGGTGGAAATGTGTACTTTTAATCTGCTTGACATTGTGACGTGATATTATAGACTAGAATAATGGATAATGTATCTTTAGAATGTCTAAAATCAGGTCAGGAAACTGTATACATAAAAAGACATAGCTAGCCGCCACGTTCCAAATAGAAAGTGATCATTGACTCTGGTTCCAATTCACTTATATTGAAAAATTGCCACCCCTCTTTCTGTAACTGCTGCAGTGAACCTCATCATTTTGGTCTTAAAATGTTTATATTAATCCACTTTACATAATCCTGTTTTTTTAATTCCTCTTTTTTATCTGTAAATCAAGATATAAACATTATTAACAGACATATCAGGCGCCTTCTTTCACTGAGGTCGCCCCCACTAGCATTAGCAACAGGTTTGACTGACAGCGCCCGCTCTCTGCTAAACCAGCGGTGCAGGTGGGAAGGGACGCTCTGTATTGGCTCTTTGGTTGCTATGATACTCGTGGTAAGAATTCCAAATGAGGAACTTGACTCCAAATTGGCCCCTATAACTGCTCTAGCCTCGATGAGCTTCATTTGACTGGAGCCGCAAATTGGCCCTATAACTGCTCTAGCCTCGATGAGCTTCATTTGACTGGAGCCGAACTCTATGGGTGACATCACACCCACTTAGTCCACTTCTTTATACAATATATGGTCCCAACTAAAGTCCTTCATTTTTTAATGCAACCACACCACATCTCAAATGAGCACTGCCACTGAAGATGTGTAAAATGTAGAATGTAATGATTTCACTGATTGAAATAAGATGTGTTTCTGATTCACAGCTTTTGATTAATTGAGGTAAATCATGAAATGTTAATGATGGACACTTGAAAATCTTCCAGTGTGTGTGTCTAGCTTAAATGTGTGTTTGTTTTGCCTTCACAGACAGCCCTGCCCGGCCTGGTGGATCAGAAGGAGATCACCGCAGCTCTCAGACACTGTAACTATGACTCAGACGAGGTTATCTCTGTTTATTTAACCATGTTTGGAGAAATACTACTGCAGCCTGCCCCCAAAGACTACACCGACCTCAACTCATTCAGGTCAATATTCTGTCCAGTTTTCAGTTTAAAGTGTAAGTGTTACACATATCATGTTTTTGTAATTATTACTTAGTTTGGTGGGAAAGTACATGTGGTAAAATGTTATCATAGTTTTGCATCAGACAAGTGACAATGGCAAAAAAAAGCTGGAAAAAAAGTTAAAAATTTCAGAAAGTAGCACTGAAGTCTGTTGAAAATGTACTGGCCACTAGAGGCAGCACACACTCTGTTTTAGACTGTTGTAGACTAAAAAACTCCAAATTGCCCTAGTTTGCACTAAAATTCCAAAAGAAATTCAAGTCTGGTCACTACTCTCTTCAAATTTGTTTATTTCAAAAGTTAAATTTCACTCACCTCATTTTAACAAAGGTTAGTGCTTCGCTCAATGATTCTGCAGAAATCCATAATGTTGTCCCCTGTGATATTTGTTTCCCTTTTCTTTTTTCCATATTTGTTTTGATACGGACTGTCCATACGTGCCTCTGATTGGCTAATCCACCTGTCAATCACGCCCATCTGCGCTCAGGGAGATTCAACGGTGACCAGACTCACGTCTTTATAAAGTATTGGAGTAGTGTGTATTCTGGATCCCAGACAATAGGAACTGTAGACAATGCCATTAAACACCAAGAACACAGTTTAGTTGCAAAAAAGTGTTTAACCCCAGTTTATCTAATGCAAGCTATATAAGAGGATGCTGGGAAGAAAGCTACTAAAGTCATATACCAAAAAGAAAAGAAGGACTGATTACTGATTTATTTATATATTTTCTTCCATGTCAGAGCTCTGTTGGAAAGGGACCGTGTGATAGAGGAGCTGAGGCGTAAACTGCAGACTAAAGACAAGGAGACGGAGACTCTCTTCCAGAGGAACAGTTATCTGAAGAGGGAGGTGCGGTACCTGACTGATGTGGTCCAACATCTCAACCACAAACTCGCAGAACTCGAGGCTGACCAGCAGGAGGCACGCGAGAAGATACGCTCTCTGCTCAGGTATGGGATTTACACTTTATTTACTTTCAGAGCTGGGTAGTACAATACTAAGGTTGAGTACTTCTCTGAGTGCGTTCCAGATAGAATACTTAGTTACTCCTAAGTGAGTAATGTATTTCACAGTACTCTTACTAGAGTAAAAGTTTTGGCTCCTCATATAACTGTGAGTTTACAAGTGACAAAAGCTTTATGTTGACGATATGTTGACAGTGATGAACACTATTTCACTGTTTCTTGTACTGTTCCTTCAGATATTATTTCGTTTTTTTCTCATTTTTGTGTCTATCCTTTGAAAATACTAGATTTTCTGCATTATTTAATGTTTTGTCCTTCGAATTGGCTACTCTACCCACCTCTGACTACTTTGCATGCAAGGCCAATTTCTTTCATTAGGCTCTCAGTTTGAATGCTTATGAGTATTTTTAAGTACTTTATAAATAAAAGAGAGGTGTAACAAGATTCAAGAAAATCAAGGAAACAACCCTATAAACTGCTGGGTCACTAGTGGTAAATGCATGTATGATGTATGCATGTATATCCTGGCTCTCACCAGACTCATATATGTAGCACTCTGAACTGAGTTCTACACATTATCAATTCAAGGATGGCTCTCTGAAAGCGATCAGAAAATGCAGAATATCATGTTGATTATTTTAATCTGATTGGTTGAAGCGTCACAACAGTGGAACATCTTCCCAGTCCACACATACCCAAAAGCTCTGACCTTCAGCACATTTTTCACAAATAGGCTTAAGTACGTCTGTCGGCATCGTCATGTTTGTTTTGATTCGTTTGATCTCTTTGCCTTTGGCTTCCACACAAAGCTCAAAGCTGCTGTGTGGCTGGTCCACCCACTCGATTAACCTTACAGCAGGAGTCCTTCAAGATGGATTCTCAAGTAATATTCAAATATTGCGAGAATCCATCTTGCTGTGCGAGGTTAGTATAGTGATAGCGACACTATCTTGAGCTCTATGGGGTGGTATAACATGGTAACTAAAGATGTAAATATGCTAATAAATTCATGGTAATTATTACTGGAGACAGGACAATAACTCTGATTGTAACCTCTCATTTACATTCATGTTTAAACAAAATTTTAAAATGTCTGTACCTGATTTCAAACCATCAGTCAGATACAGTTTTAGTTTGGCTTTTTAGCTCTGGATCCTAGGATAGTGTCTGGCAGTTGTTTTCCCATGATTCTTAGTAACAATGTGCCTGATTAGAGGTGAAAAGGTCACTCTGTCAGCGGCTTCTATGTTAGTTATTGACTGAAGTAGATTATATTTTATAGTCTCCATTTTTTCTTATTTAGCAGCTTTCACCATACAATGCATGATTTAAAAGAACATTTATCTTGACACGAATAAAGTGAAATCAGGTACAGGCCCTTTAAAATGGATTACAAAGATGCAAAGGGGCAACAGTAGCTCAGTTGGTAGAGTGTTTGTTCGCTGATCTGAAGGTTGGTGGATTGAATCCCACTCCCGACATCATTGGTAGAGTGGTCAGATTCACTGATCCACAGGTTGGTGGTGCAATTCCAGCTCTCACAGATGACTGCTGTCGTTGTGTCCTTGAGCAAAACACTTAACCCTCCAGTGTCTGTGTATACTGGTGTATGAATGTGTGTGTGAATTGGTGAGTGGTTCCTTGATGTAAAGTGCTTTGAGTGTGTTGAAGGTGGAAAAGCTCTATATAAAAATGTGACCATTTGCCATAAATATTTACATTTTTGGAAGTGGAAAAGCTCTATATAAAAATGTGACCATTTGCCATAAATATTTACATTTTTTGTCAGTATCAACCACCCTACTATTATCAGGCTATTTCTGTACTGTCAGAAAAGAACAATGCAGTATATCCTGTATGTTTATTTATAATTATTACTTTCTCTTCTAGCCGCAGAGCCCCAGCCATCCCTCTGCACAAACCCAGCTCCAAACCTGCTGTGGACCCGGGACAAATGCGGCAAGTCCGAACTTTGACCCGAGATCTGAAAGTTTCCAACAAACAGCTGCGCTCCACGGTGCACCAAACACTCACAGACATGAAGAACCAACTGCAGGAGCTCAGGGAGGCAGCGGTACGCATGACCCAGGAAGAGCAGCGCGCCATGGGACAGGTGGAGGAGCTGAGGTCCCTGTACCGGAAGGAGGCGGTGGAGAGGAAGAGTCTGTACAACAAACTGCTGGAGCTCCAGGGGAATATCAGGGTGTTCTGTCGATGTAGAAAGAGCACAAAGAATGAATCATGTTTGGACAGCGCAGACGAACAGGAAGTAGCCGTGGTGCAGAAAGGAAGCAGGAAGAAGTTTCAGTTTGATAAAGTTTATGGGTCCAACAGCACACAGGTACGGTATGACCGCTATCACTGTCTGAAACATAAAACCAAACAAATATTATTCTGTGTTAAAAATGACATCATACTGTGTAAAATTATGATTATAATATAGAGATGACAAAGGAAACAGGAGTGACTTACATTCATGTTACACTTTGAGAGGCTTTGTCGAGCTTGTTAAGCGTAACACTGTAGTCATTATTCATTCAGTGGTTTAAAGCTTTTTTCTTAATATAAAAATGTAGTTTGACAGTTGACAGTTAGACAGTACTGCATATCACTTTAGGTCATGGTACACTTTTTGTTCAGACTCTATAGACAAATGTGACCCATCGTTTAATGCTGCTTTATTTCATTTTACCACAGATTGAAGTGCTGAGAGCCAAAAAAAAGTTTAAACTTTTTTGTATAATGATAACGTATTTATTTGAAACAGCCTAACCTTTCTGTCAAACACATTTTCACTTGCATGTGTTACAGGACGAGGTTTTTGCTGGTACTTTGCCAGTCATCAGCTCCTGTGTGGACGGGTACAATGTCTGTATTTTGGCCTATGGACAAACCGGATCAGGAAAGACCTACACCATGATGGGCACCAAGGAGCACCCTGGGGTCAACATCAGGTCAGGAAATACTGCTACAAGAACACTACACTATCAATAAACAGCCTATTTTCATTGGCGTATTGTAAGTTGTATTCAGATAGTTTGATAGTGTGAAAGCTAAATTCATTTTGTGAAGTTATAGTTTTCCTTTTTGTTCAAATATTATTGCCTTTAAAAGTGCATTATGGAACTTTGGGGATATAATTGCTATGTCAGAATGTTCTACAGCATGGCAGCATGTTTAATTTCTCAAAAAAGTCTTAAAAAGTTTAAGTTTAAAATTAATACCATACCGTGGAACATTCCAGGGCTATATTGTTCTTATTCTAAACCTGTCCTGCACTCTCCTGTCTGTTCTACAGTAGCACTGTCTTTAGACTTTAGCCTAAGCCCAAAATGATTTAGTCGTCTTGCCTATTCAAACACTATTAGCAATTTTCTATTATCTTTAGCATCAAAAGACCAATAGACTTAACTGTATATTGATTAATATTGGATGAGCTTTTGTAACCTCACCAATAGTAAGAGTCAGTTTACACTGAGCTGGTAGAGTTTCCAGACATGGTTGGATTTGTGTTACCAGTGAATTGAGTTATTAAAGGCTCAGGTGTGAAGTCCTGGCTCCGATCTGAATATGTCCCCCTATAGGTCAATACGGGAACTGCTCCGGATATGTGCTGAAAAGGAGAAGGTGACGTACACTTTAAAGGTGAGTTTAGACAGACAAAGAAATGTACTGGATTCATTTAATAAAGCTGTTGACTGATAATATAAGGTAAAATCTGTCTTGCACTTTACACTCAAATTATCGGGACCTGGCTTTATTATTAGATCAAAAACATGATTTAAAGTTAAGATACAGGTTAATTTAAGTTTAGTTGGGGTTTAGGTTAAAGTTAGGTAAGTAGTGACAATGGTTAAGGTTATAAGATCAGTTTCCAGGTCATTGTAATGTCCCCAAAAAGCATGGAAATCTCATACTAATGCCATTATAATTTAATTGATTTTAGCTATATACATGTTATAATTAGCCTTGCCAGCAAGACAAATTCTTGTGCTTTTTGTGAGTTCACAAACTCTTGAGAGAATCCATCAAGCATTTGCATGTGATAGGTCCAGACTGACCAATCACAGGGTAGTGCTGTGGCTTGGGGGTAAGTCAGTGCCAAACAAACCAAAACAAACATGGTGATGCCGACAGACGTAATTCAGCCTATTTTAACAGAAATACAGAAAAACATGCAGAGGGAAGAGCTTTGTGCTTGTGTGGACGGGTAAGACACATGTGCTTTTCTATTAACTGGATTAAACTAAAGTTACATTTTTTGGCTTGTTCCACTGTTCTGACACTTTGACCAATCAACGTGAAGTAATTGTTTACACAGCAACTTGACAAACCTGATGTGACGTGCAGTAGTTTCATTAGTGGGATGCACGCTGATTGTGTTGTGATAGCGCTCTGAAGGGGGAGTGACTTAGCGCAGGGAGGGGGAAGAGAAGGGGGACTTAGAGCGTCAAAAATGAAAGTTAAACTTGTAAAGCGAATATAGCATTTTCAAAACAATAAAAGGTAACATGGTGATCTAAATATGTTATGTGCTAGCAGTTAGTACCCTATAGAAATGAAATATCTGCTCTTTAATGAAATTTATGTTGCCTCTCCAGGTTTCAATGCTGGAGATCTACAATGAGACTTTAAACGACCTTCTGTCTAAGAGCCCTGGATCTGCTCTGGATCTGCGAGTCCAGGGTAAGTCTGTGTCAGTTCCAGGTCTGACCCAAGTCCAAGTCCAGACTGAGAGCGACATCCTCAGCACCATGGAAACAGGCGAGAAGAACCGCAAGATCGCTGCCACCAAGATGAACATACAGAGGTGAATTTGAAAGACACAATAAAAATGACCACTGCTACAAGTTATTGATGTTTCTGTGGCTAATCTGTGCAACATTCTTATAATATCACATTAACCCAGTGTATACATACACATATACAACATGAGAGTCGTTTATTGTTATGATTCTGCAGTTCTCGCTCTCACCTGGTGGTGGCGTTGGAGGTGGAGGGTTCAGATGAAGTGTCAGGCCTCACCTCTAGGGGCACTCTAACACTGTGTGACTTGGCTGGTTCTGAGCGAATCTCCAAAACTGAGGCCACGGGACAGAGGCTGGTGGAGGCAGCAGCTATCAACAAGTCCCTCACAGCTCTGGGACAGGTACACAAGCTTTACTTGTCTTCATGAGATGTTATTTATTTGCCTGGAATGGTCCACATTAAACCTTGAAAAACATGTATTCTTATTGAGTTGGGGTGCCTCTCCACAGATCTGACCTGTAACTTGGCCTGCTGCTTGTCTCCATGGAGATAAGTTTATTACCATACCAATTGAAATTGCAATTTGAATGGTTGCAATTATTTGATATAATTTCAACAAACAGTTGCAAACAACAACATACACTACCAGTCAAAAGTTTGGACACACCCTCTTATTCAATGTTTTTTTTTCTTTATTTTTACTACTTTCTACATTTTAGATACATACAGAAGACATCAAATATAGAACTACATAATTTCATATATCTTGCTTTATATTTGATGTCTTATTATAAAACATGCTAACCTTGCAGCTTGTGTCTACAATCATGTTCTGAAATCCATTTAATTACTGTATAAATGTAGCAATTCACATTTTTTTTTCCTATGGCAACAATAAAGTATTTGAAGTACTTTTATTAGATTCAACTTCATTATCATTATACTCTTACAAGTACAGTGCAATGAAATGCAATTTAGCAATTAGATTAAAATGGTCTTCTCCTTTCCTCAGGTGTTCAGTGCTCTGAAGTGTAACGCTCTCCATGTTCCGTTCAGAAACTCCAAACTCACTCACCTCCTGCAGCCCTCCCTCAGCGGAGATGCCAAGGTCAGGCTAAACAAAAGCTTTATTTAAATTATTACAAGACCCCATTTTCAAGTAGTTATCGCACAAGCTCCAGCTTCCACATGAGGTTAACTGAATTGTAGTGAATTGTAACATTCTATCTTTTGAATAACTTCATAAAGTATTTTGTTGACACTGGTTTTCACATATTGATTTCTTGTTTCATATTGAAAAAATATTAATGAAGATTTGCTCTGAGTGTCCCTGTGTTGTGTATTTCAGTGCTGTGTTTTTGTGAATGTGAGTCCAGATGTGGAGGACGTGGCAGAGACCCTGAGCACACTGCAGTTTGGATCCAGTATTCGACAGGTTTCACTTGGAAAAGCAACGCAAAACATCATTCCCAACAAGAACAAGCCCACCAAGCAGACCGCTAACTGACATTTTACATCACAATTACTGTTCTTTATTATTATCACCTAATGTTTAATTGTTATCAGTAAAAAAACTCGATTGGAACATGTTTAGGTTTAAAAAAACTACAACTTTTATTAGCTTATTGTCATTTTCTGTATACAAGTTTCTTTTCAGAGTGATAGGTTAAAAAGTGAATTGTGATACATATCTGTTGGAACTAATATTTAACTAAATATCCACTACTTCACTGTACAACTCTTCCCTGAAGCTGTTTTTAGAGAATAAAGATTTTATTGCAGAATCCATGCCTTTCATTGCCAGGAGGACATACTGCTCGAACTGCTGATTATACCAATCAGAGTAGCTTCATTTGCACTTTTTAAAGTGGTTTGTCAAGGCATTTAATGTGCAAAAATGGGGTCCAACTTAAATATTTATTTAAAATGAAATGTGCCATGTTGGCACTGCAGAAAATATCAAGTATAATACAATGACCAACACACTAATATGTAGCCTGTAGACTGGACAAAGACAGTCTAAAACACCCCTGATAGACAACACAGTAGCATTAAAGAAATGTTTATTGTTTGTATTGTCACTGTGTTTGTTTTAATAATGGCCCATGAGTCCGGAATAAAGTTGAATTGTACATTTTTCAGTCATGATTTTGATTCACAATTCTAATATACTTTGGCCACTTGTTTTCTCAAGAGGTAAACAGTAAATGAGGCGATTTTTATATTACACTTTTCCATTTTTATATTTTGTCCACCAACCTGTGGGTCAGATCTGACTGCTCTACCGACAATGTTAAAGCTGGAAGTGGGACATCTCTATTAATGTGACCATCTATCATTTTACTACAGAAGACTCTTTAAATAGTTATTTATCTTGATTTGTGACTGCATATTTTTATTCCTCAGTTCTTGTAACTGAATGAAGTTTATTTTTTGCAAGTTGATTGTGTAAGGCCATCATCATTTGCAACAATGAAGATTCTCCATTGTGGGACAAATAAAGGTCCTCTTCTTTTATGTTACAAACAAGTGGCCCATAATTTGCTGAATGTCACAAAGATACTGTTGATAAATCATCATATCACCATCATCCCCTTTGCTCAATACAAAATATGCTATGGCTTTGTATTAAAAGTGAGTCTTTGGTTCAGATGCATGTGCCTCTGTTCTTGAGCAGCTGGTTGAGTACACTGTTCTGTTTTAAGGCTTTGAGGTTTGAGATGTCTTCAGCGATCACCGGGACCCCATCATCATCTTCACCTTCATCACTGTCCGAGAGCGTACACAGCAGCGCGTCGTTCTCATAGGTGGGGAAGTAATACCTGCAAACAGAAAGTAGTAGTATAATGAGCAACAGTAAGGAAAGATAAAATACAACTGAAATGTCGCAGTAGGCAATTAATGTGCAATTAATGTCCTCTGAAAATATCAACCATTACATCACCGTGGAGTCTTATTCAGTATAAAAGCTGCTAACCCAGATGTTTAACATAATTTTTCTTATTGTCCACCATCTGATAAAAAGGAACTGTGAACCTCCTGGGGAAGACCTACTGTGCTTGAGTCTGCTATATAGTTATAATCTATGACACCCGTGGATCATTATGTTATAATTTGCACATTTTAAATCGCAATATTTGTCTAAAACAACTTAATAAAAGAAACAAGAGTTGGCATCTCCTGTGGATAGATGCAGATCACGCTAGCACTGCCAAATCCTTTATGTATCAACAATTAAGAAAATAAAATTGGAAAACGAAGTAAGAGAGCAGTGGGCTTATGGCGGTGGTGTTGAAAACAGTGATTGATCAGCAATATGGCGTCTTGAAAATAAGAAATTAATAGGTCGTTCCACCATGCGCAAATCACTCCAAATACAACTTCAGATGAGTAAGTGGTGAGGGGAAGCAACTATATCATGGTTAAAAGCTCTGAAAATTCGATTTTGCATAATAGGTCTGCTTTAATGGAAAGCTGTAACCCACTTATTTTCAGTCATCCACTCTGGGAAGAATCTGGTCCAGTTTGTTCTCCAAACCCACAAATAAAAAATACCTAAAATGTAATAGAACTTTAATAGGAATTTTTCCTGGACTTTTTTTTTTTTTTTTTTACCAAATTACAAGTCCCGAAATCTCATTTTTAGTGAGCTATATTAATAAATGTTCAATCAATTGGACGATCACTCCAGACACCAGCTATACCTTATATTTACCAATAATAATGTAGGCAGAATTTGAAATCTGATTTTCCTCAGTTCATAGCTTGTTACCACTTGAGAGTAGGTCAGACAGCACAGGCCAAAACTATAGAGTGATGATTTGGCATCCCAAAGTAAAGTGTAGTGTGCCTTTAACAATAGCTTAGTAGCTGTTAGATGCATTGATCTAGTATATTTCCACTCACTGAGGCTGGTTCCAGGTGGACATTTCTGGTAATTTCATGATGTGGCCCTCTGTGGCGAGGTGCTGTAGTACTTCCTGTCTGCTCTCAAACCTCCGCTCACAGCCGTAACAGTGGCTCTGATGAATCTCACGACGGATAAAGTTCACTAGCTTCACCTGCTGGTAGAAGTGGAGACCTGCAAGTAGTAAAAGTAAAAGCTGTCTGTAATTCAACTTTAGTACTTTGTGATCAATAGGGCTTGTACCTGATTTTAATTTATTCTTGTTAAGTTAAATGTTCTTTACATTGTTTGGTAAAAGCTGCTAAATAATGAAAAAAGAGGCTGCAAAATATAACCTATTCAGTTTATATTTCTCTGGTAATAACTAACACAGAAGCTACTGACAGGATCACTGACAGGATTTTTTCGTCCAATCAGGCACATTGTTACTCAGAATCATGGGAAACTTGTAAATAGTAGGCAGAGATTGGAGAACGATAAGGAAACAACAGCATGACACCATCCCAGACAGTTGTTTGTGTGTCATGGTGCAATATTACAGTACATGTAACTTTTCTGGTGGGGGGTCAGCCACCTGTTTATCACCATGGAAATGTTATATCTTTACGTGGAATGTTCCACTGTCTGAACTTATCTATCGTGCAGCTCTTCAATTACATGTGCTTTTACGGCCAAATAATACCTTTGAAAAGACATTCTTACCGTAAATGGATGGACAAATATAATACTAAACTATGGAATATTCTAGGCAAAGCAATAAAATCTCCTTGGAGACAAGCAGGTAGCTGACCATAAACCAGAAATGTTACGTCTTGCACCTTTAACTTTACTCACTTAGGTCAATCCTCAGTCTGTGGAGGTCAAAACCGTGGGTGTCCTGGAAACAAGAAAAAAAGCATGAAATTTAAAAAATGTACATTAAAAGCTTGTGCACATTGCATGCTTATCTCCATGCAGTAAAACATAATGCGTATGATCATTTGGGTCTGGTCTGAAGGCCAAAGTTAAGACTGTTTCGGTTGGTTACCACGGCTCCTACCTTCATGTGTGAGTAGATGAGGTCCATAGTTTCAGATTGATGCTCACAGAACAGGCACACAGCCAAAACAGGTTGAGCCTGCCACTCCGACCAGTCACTACAGACGACAAGAAAGGGTTTGACAGAGTTTTCAGACATTTTTTAAGTGAATGAGACAAACGTTTGAATATTTTTGTGCAGCATTGGAATTTCCACTCCATATTCCAGATCCAATGCTTTTCCAGACTACTAAGTTGATCACTGACCATTTGAAATTATTAGAACTCAATTCATTTACAAAACACTTACTCATCTCCATCGTCTACCAGCTCACGATCGTCTTCACTCTGCACTTCTTCCCAGGTTTTTCCCAATTCCTAAAGAAGACAAAAAATAATGTAGACAAAATAATATTAAAGCTACCATCCATAATTAGACTGGCCCACCCACCCCTGTTGTATTGTCACATATCTCCACTAGATGCTATCTACGTTACTGCTGTCTGATAGTGTGCCAGCTTTGGTCTGACAGAAGAAGACCAGAGAGCACAGGTGAGCCTGAGCAAAGGCCAGGTGAGGGGAGGGGGCAGGTTTCAGGTTTCAAATTAAATAAACTTACAGACGGTAGCTTAAAAGGAACTGTACTGCACTCTTAACTGTTTTTCAGTTGTGCCTTAACCTGCACATATAAGACACATCCAAGTTTTTCTCAGTATATGGGAAATCTATACGTGTAGCACTAACACTGATTTATAATTGGCTGCAGGTATAATTGGCTGGGGATTCAGATCAGAAAGAGACGTTTTAAGTTCAAACCAACTGGATTTCAGCATTGAAACTGGCAACCCATATGAGGCTCATTCTGCTTTCTAATTGAATAATTGTCCAATGTTTTTGTAATTAAGATTAAAACAGCATTACAATTGTTATCAGTAAAACCTATATTTGATTTGAACATGTTTACCTAATGTCTGGGTACACAGATAGGTCATGTTTACGAAATTTGTATTCAAAGTATTTAATGATGATAAAAATACAACATAAAAATACAAGTTTTTACCAGATAGTTGATGACATAGAACCTGTCGTATTCTCTGTTGTTGGAGTTGATTCGTCTGTGTGATTTCTTCCTCATGTGATCCTTAAGAGTAGTTTTATCTCGAAAGGTTTTCTCACAGTATAAACATTGTAAACTGCAAAAATAAATTAATAAATAAATATACTTTTTAAAATTTAATTTAAAACAATCATTGGAAATTTCTGTATATATTGGACCTGTCCAGTTTGTTCTGAAGTGTGTCTAAAAACTGGTTGCAGTAGACGATGTTATCTGGGAGTCCGATGCTAAAGGAGTGTTCTTTAGCCATGTGGTTCAACAAACTTGATCTGGAAACAGCAAACACTTTTGTATATTTCCCATCTCTCAGTTTTCCTCTTTTTTTGTTTTATTTTCTTATTTCAAATTAGACTCAATTACTTAATTTAAAAAAAAATGTACTACTGAAAACATCTGGTAGAGGGTTTGCCACGTTTATCGTTTATTATTGCTTTGGCTCAGCAAGGCATTAACATATGGGACTGGATTACTCTTAAGAATTGTGACAATTATTTGAAAATAAAAAAGTCCTTTTAAATTTGAATTATAAGTTTTTGTTGATGTAGCTGACCTGTTTCCAGTGAACTCATCGTTGCAGAACATACAGGGCCGATGAAACGTGATGTCCTCTCGCTCCCTCTGCTGCTGCTCCAACACCTCTTCCTGAAAACAGAGAAACATGGGCAATATTATTAAGATTTATGTTTTTTTGTTTTTTTCACTATTTGTTTTACATATTAACAGAAAAAGTATAGACCCAAACAGAAATACAATCAAACTCCAAAAATCTTACCTAACAATGAAAGAATACAAGTTTAATATTTATGTAGCAAGTTATTACTGTGTAGTTTGAAAACTCTAAATGTTGTACCAGTCTTTTCTGTTGCAGTTTTTCCCTGAGAACTCTATCCTCTGGAAGAAGGTCACACAGGAGGTAATACTGCTCCTGTTTCTCTGTAGAAAACATTAAGCAAAATACTAAAAAACACTAAATTTACTTTAAAATCAAGGTATACATATAAAAAAAAAACATTTTTCTTACCCACTGGACCTTGGGAGTTGGTCTTGATCACACTACAGAAATCTTCCACTGGCTGCTCCAACAATCTGCCTTTCCAATGCAATAAATACCTGAAGAATAACAAAATCATTATCCAAAGCAGAGGATATGTTGTTTTTCAAAAGGGGCCTTCCTGGCTAACTAAAATAAAATAAGCCTTTTTGGTTGATGATTCATTATTATTACAATACAAATAAAAATGTCATAAAGATTGTCATTATCTATGCAGTCAATTCATAGGGTTCAACAGTAGCTCAGTTGATGTTTGTCCACTGATCCAAAGGCTGGCAGTTCGAATCCCGCTCTTGACATAAACATAATTAGAGAGCAGCCAAATCCACTGACTCACAGGTTGCCAGTGCGATTCCAGCTACCACAAATGAATACTGTTGCTGTGTCCTTATGCAAAACACTTCTCCCCCCACTGGTGTGTGAATGTGTGTGTGAATGGGTGAGTGGTTCTTTGATGTAAAGTGCTTTGAGTGCCCTGAAGGTGAAAAAGTGCTATATAAAAAGGTGACAATTTACCATTTACTTTGAGAACATTTGGCCATTCAAAAGATACATTTAGTTTTGAATTGTTAATTTCTATGGCAACAGTGCTAGATTTTCCATTACACTGAAAACCACAGATGGGCGACATTTTGAGGACCATCACCATTTCAAACATATAATCAATTAAAACAGGGCATCCTTACTGTGGTAGATCTGCGATTAGTTTGACATCTGCGATCACTAGTTTGTGTTGCAGCAGCAGGTGTTTGAGCAGGACATCTTTCTGGTGAGAGGGGAGGGACTCGGGGCAAAAGAGACAGACCAGGGGCTCAGAGGAGGGGCAATCCAGGGCCGCGGGGCAGGGACGATCCAAGGCCGCGGGGCAGGGACTGGTCTCGGGAGCCTCTGGGAAACACAAAGGTTCCAAGATACTGTCCTGAGCTGAGAGAGAGAGAGAGGAATACTGTCAAAGATGGGTTGAATATTTTGGGAAGTAAATCGCTAGCGTTAA
>KN483944.1:22983-63953 GCA_000787095.1 Periophthalmodon schlosseri
GTACTGTACTTAAGTAGAATTTTTAGATATCTGAACTTTACTTAAGTAAATTTTACAGTGGATACTTTTTTACTTTTACTTGACTACATTTGAGAGGAGGTATTTGCACTTTCTACTCCACTACATTTTTTAGCTGGAATGAAAAATGTAAAGTACTTTTCATATGATTATTTATTTTTACTATGTTTGTGGTTACATCCTGACTAAAGTTTTGGATTTCAAGCTTTGGCTTTGAGCAAACAAATATAAATACACAAAATGAATAAGAAAAATGGAGAAACTGATCCGTATTGCAACTGTGGACTAAAATATGTATAATTTTTAATCAACATCACTACATTTAACACTTTAACAAATTAACAACACTTGTGTACTTTTACTTTTTATTCTTAAAGTACATTTTTAATTCTGTACTTACATACTTTTACTTTTTTTCATGTGATACTTATACTTTTACTTGAATAACTTTTTATCTCTGTAGCTGCAGTTTTACTTAAGTAACAAAAGTAACTACTTGATCCACTACTGTCTGGGAGTAGGCCTGTTTCACTTCAGCCTGAAACACCTGACCTTAAAAGGGGGTATTTCACTTCTATGGAGTATTAATGGTCACATATTCACCATTTTACGTTTTATTGTTTGAAAATGCTACATTTGCCAAATGTTTAATAAGTTCCATTTTTGTTTTTTACACTCTGAGTCGTCCCTCCCCTTGCTCTCTGAGCTCACAACAACAGCGTTGTTAGTGACACTACTGCAAATCACATCAGGTTTGTGAAGTTGTAGTGCATTGTTTTGTGTCACACTATTGTATATTTATTGAAAATCATTGTGCAGGAGCATGGGTGATGTAGGCCTGTTGGCTGAGCAATGAGCATTGGACAGAATTGTACTGCTAACCGTAAGGAGGGTTCGAGTAAGGCCCAGGAGGGATCGTTAGATTATTCAAACATGTATGGATGGCATCTAAAACCACTTCAGGCATGCTCTTGATAAGGGAGCGTTATAACAAGGTAGAAAGCTCCAAAGAGTCGATATTGCATAATATCCCCTCTTTAGCATCTTAAAAGAATACAGCAAAGAAAATATTTTCCACATTTCCCACTCTAAAAAATATCCAGTTTTAGGCATAATCTGTGAATATTCTTCTAATTAGCTCAGTTCAAACAGAATTACCCTGCTATAATCCCCTCACATTTCTGCGTTTTTGTGATAAATTCTCAGTCAAATGTTTGTATTGTTCTTCAGACTTGTTCTGAACTCAAATCATCAAAACAGATGTCTTTTCTAGGGTTTTTTACAGTAGTTTCTTTGTCCAATTCACCATGTACTCAAACATTGGCTCTGCAGGCTGCACAGATGATAACTTCTACAGAGCCCTTCTAATTAAGCCCAAAAGGAAAAGCCCAGCTGGTTATCTTTAAAGAATGTATGTCCCTTTTTAAAAATAAAATTGGTACAAGCTGAAATAAGGCCTATTTTGGTAGAACATGCTGTACTGTGGTTGTAATAGAAAGTAATTGAGTGGATAGGCCTGTTCTGATTGGTTAAAAGCTTTTGGTTGACTACTTTTTGGTGGTTAAATCAAACTGTGTACCACTGTTGCAAAATTTAATCTCACTGGAAGTGGAAGGTTTTAGAGATTTAAAATGTTAAATAAAAAATAAAAACAGCCTAAGATGTCTGTGGAAGTAAACGTTGGGAAATTTGCAAAATTATTAGGCCTGTTCATTTAAGCAGAGAGAGAGAGAGAGAGAGAGAGAGAGAGAGAGAGAGAGAGAGAGAGAGAGAGAGAGAGAGAGAGAGAAAATGTGTGAATGAAACAGAATAACTTCAGGTGTGTTTATGATGAGGAAACAACATTATAACATAGATCAGAAAATAGTGTAATATGGGCCCTTTAAACGAATGTTTTTAGTCAAAATTAATTATGATAAACAATGTAAACACAAACAAGGCATATAATATATGATGCATTTCTTATATGATGGTAAGAAAGGGTTTAGTGTAAGTTGAACTAAGATAAACTGCTCAAAATAAGTCACATAATAATATTAATTTGCCTTTAATGTTCCATTTTTCAACCTGAGCATCTGTGAAAAAAACTGATTAGATTATAGTGGGCGGAGTTTAGGACCCCGCGGGGTCGCGTCACCAGTGACGTGCAACAATAACAGGAAGCGACAGGCGCACGTTGGAGGTAAGCGTGTGTTAGCTTCTGTCATTTTCTCCATATTTCTGTGTTTTTCAATGGGAGTAGAGAAATATTCAGGATGTATTTTATGTGTCTGACCGTACTGCTGTTATCAAGCCTTTGCTTTGTACTTGACTCGTTTGAATTTTGGAGTTTTACGGTTTTGAAAGAGGCTATGATTGTTAGCTGCGGGTCAGAGATGTCAGGAGGGGGTGTCAGAGGACGGAGAGTGGAAGATGCAGCGAGGCAGCTCTTAAAGTTAGAGAAATCTGTTGTTTTTCAAGATTCTATTTTGCGTGACCATGTCGAAGAGATCCTTGTCTAAATTAAGTTATAGTGTTCGTTATTAATATTGTCTGAAAACATGCTGTGATGAAAATGCACATTTGGTTTTGAATTACAGCTACCTCCTCCTAAATTCCAATTTCACTTTTCATGTGGTTTGCAACATGTTTCAGCTTGGAGCATTTTTTCTTATTGATTTAATCTGGGAGTGGTTATGAGATTCTCAGAGATGCCTGCTCCTGCTATTTCTCAGTATTTTTCTTTTTTTTTTTTTTTTTTTTACAATTGTTATGCTCAAACAATATCAGTAGATGTTGAATCATTACATCTAGCTAGCAACTATTATATATTACTGTTTAATTATTTTTTTGGTACTTGTTTATAACGATATGTTTAATATTTATTCCTTACACTAAATAAGAGAAGCAAAACAACAAACAAAAAAAATATTTAGTTCTGCCTGCCACCATTGTCTCAGCTGTTAAAAAGAGAAAAGACTGAATCTATTGAAAACATTGAACAGGGCAGTGGAGCTCTGTGACTAATGCAGTTTTCCAGGTGTGTGGTTTTTGTCAGTATCTTTTTGTACCTGTCTCTGGGGTGGGAGCTGTGTTTGGTCCAGTGGTCTGAAACATAACAGACAACTGCAGAGAACAGTGGGTTTAACAGATGAGGTCCAGAGAGAGAAAGAGGGAAAGTGTGAGAGAGGAGGAGGAGGAGGAGGAGAGAGAGAGAGCGAGAGAGAGAGAGAGAGAGAGAGAGAGGAAAGTGTGAGAGAGGAGGAGGGGGAGGAGGAGAGAGAGAGAGAGAGAGAGAGAGAGAGAGAGAGAGAGAGGAAGGGAGGGAGGGAAGCAGAGAGGGAGGGAGGGAGGGAGGGAGAGAGATATAGGGGGAGAGAAAAATGGAGACAGAGGCAGGGGGGAGGGAGTGAGAGGGTGAAAGTCTGAGAGGTGGAGAGAGTGAGAAGGAAGAGTAGAGTGGAGAAGAGAGGGAGAGAGATGAGGGAGAAGGAGAGAGGGAGATAGAAGGAGGGGTAGAGAGAGCTAGAGAAGGAAGGGGAGGGAAGGTGGGGAGTCTGGGCCAAAAATTGATTAAATTGATTAATTTGAAATTCAAATCGATTTGTTTGGAAGAAAATCTATTTTTATTTTCTCCACTTTCTTCCATTGGAAATTGCATTGAAAAGGCAAGACAGGCTCACTGCAGTCACAGGGAGCAGAGTGTAGCACAGGGCCATGCAGCACTGACTGCTTTGACATCACTGACGTCAAATTAAATGTTGGGGCTGCATGTTTAATGCAATAGTTTGTTTTATCTCATTCATAAAAGATTTCCACAATGGCAAAATGGTTAAATATGATCACCGAATACAATCTTTTCAGTTTTGACCATTTTCTGTAGTTTGCAGAACATTTTTTAGTGGAGAGGGGGGAAAAAACAAAAATCTAATTGATAATCAAATCAAATTTTTAGATAAACAATTGACATGCAAAATTGCCAGCCCTAGAAGGAGGGAGAGAGAGAGAGAGACAGATGGAGAGAGTTGAAGGGTAGACAAAGAAAGGGAATGTGTAGGGAGAATGTGTGGAGAGGAGTTTGTCTGCTTCACTAAGGAGAGTAAAAGGGTGAGAGAGAGGGGGGCACCAACAGAGAGAAAGTGTGTGTGTGAGAGAGGGAGAGAAGGAGAGAGAGAGAGAGAGTGAGAGAAGAAAGGGAAGGAGAGGGGGCACAGACAGACATATAGAGAGACGGAGAGAGTTGAAGGGTAGGCAAAGAGAGAGAGATTGGAGGGAGGATGTGTGGAGAGGAGTTTGTCTGCTTCACTGAGGAGAGTAAAAGGGTATGAGAGAGAGGGAAGTACAGACAGAGAGAAACAGCGGGAGGGAGAAAGTGTGTGTTTGTGTGTGTGAAAAGAGAGAGAGAGAGAGAGAGAGAGAGAGAGAGAGAGAGCAGTCATCCACAAACCCCTGGTCTGTCTGGGACTAAACAGCTGGTCCTGCTCAGATTTAAAACAGCTCTAGTGAGGCTTTTGTGTTTTATCTTCAAACATGGTCTTTTTGACTAAACTTTCTTCTTTACAACAGTGAGGTTTGTGGTTTGGTTCTCTAACGATGTGGTCCTTCCTGGGTGGAGTTTGCATGTTCTCCTTGTGCCTGGATGTGTTTCTTCAGACACTATGGTTTCCTCCATAAGTTCTTCAAAATCAATCACTTCAAATTAGACAATTTTCAAAGACTTTATTTTGTACATTCACAATTTAACTATGCTTCTGTCATTATGTTGTTTTAGATAAGATAAGAGAACCTTTACTTGTCCCACAATGGGCAATTCCAGTGTTGCAATGCAGAGTTCAAAAACAGCAGGAGAATAAAAATATACAATCAAAAATCAAATGTTCAGAAAAAGATAGATAAATAAATAACTATTAAAAATCTATCTACAATCTATTCAGTAGAGTGATTGGCTCTGACTGCAGTATAGAAAGCAGGTAAAGTGACTTATTGTACTGTTATGTACAGTAAGTGGCTCTGACTATGGATATACAGTGCAGCATATGGACAGATTAAAGAGTAGGTAAAGTGCCTTTAGTGCATTGTATAAATGATGATTCACATAAAGTCATAGTAGTGCACATGATTACTGAATGACACATGCACAGGACTGACAGTGTTCACAGTCTCATCCAAATGTTAAGAGGCTTCTCTACAAAGACTAAAGACACAGCATGAACCAAGTGTTTTCATTTTCAGCAAAATGCTGTATTTCCTCTTGAAACAGTTTTGGAATTATTATTTTGGGTTGCAAGGACTGTCTTTTATGGTCTCTGTCTCTAGGGCTGAAAAATGTGAAGATAAATAAATCATTGCTATCTGTTTATCTGCGATTATTCAGTTAGCATACTGCACGTTAGCACTTGGTGATAAAAATTGCATCACAATTTCATCCCTATGACTGTGCTGTTTTGGTGAAATCGTGATTTACTATTTCTCTAAATGCCACTGTCTGCTCAAATACAGACACTTTACCCATCCTTTTGGAACATGTGAACATCAGAAGAGGCAGATGACTTCATTTACCTCTTTAAGGCAATAGGAAAATACAAAAATCCTGATATTCATTTTTTGCCATATCGCCCACCCCCACCGCACATTATATAACAGGTAGGAGCTGTAAAGAGCCTATATTACATTATTTTCTGATCTATGTTATAATGTTGTTTCTTCATCAAAAACATACCTGGAGTTGTGCTTTGTTTCATTCACACATGTTTAACTCACAAACCCTGCATATTTAGGCAGAGTTCTTCTCTCAAACAGAAAGTTTTGTTTCTTCACACATGTTTAACTCACAAACCCTGCATATTTAGGCAGAGTTCTTCTCTCAAACAGAAAACATTCTGTTCCACCTTGTTATGTCATGTGGTAATACAGGAAGTGCTCCACTGTCTTTTTGAAATCCATGCACCTTCACTGGAAATATTTGTGTAATTTCAGCCCTGGAATTGCTAATAAACAAAAGGTAAAAGGTAGCTGTTAACTTGAAAATTACCACTTCAGGACATCACAAGGTGGTATTCTGAGCTTTGGAGATGTAGACAGACTAATAATAAAGTGTTACTCAAACATGTGTGAATGAAACAAAAAAAAAATTCCAGGTATGTTTTCGGGGAGGTAACAGCATTATAACATGGCTTAAAGCTCACACGAGTCAGTTTTGCGTAATACCTTTACCTTTGCGTAGACCTTTAACATTTGAGAGAAGATATGACATGAGCTGCTAGTAAATGTAGTACAAGTATCACAAGTATTGCAGCACATGATCACACTTGTAGCTATACCAGTCTGGTTTTTATTAGCCTTATTCAGACCAGTTTGACAGCCTCCCAGCCACCTCCCTGCTCAGCTGTAACTTTTCCCTCCTCCATAAGCGACGTTTAGTGACGCGTTATTGACTCTAAACCGCCGTCATTTTCAGCCCCACGCCTCAGGACTCGTGTCTGGGCCTTTACGTCAGATGCCCCAAGCTCGTCTCTGTGTGAACGCTCCGGATAATGGCTCCATCACTCTCAGGCCAAACTGCCCATTAGCCCCAAGGGGAGTTCAGGCCGGGACTCCTGTCTGCAAACCGGGCTACGCTCTACTAAGAATACATTTAATCTCTCCCACCAATTTAGGCAGGATTTATTTTTTCTTGTATTAACCATAAAACAGGACATAACATCTGCATTTTGACAGTTAAAATGCAAATTGTACCAAAAAATTCTAACCTGCCCTCGAACTTCATTTTAACTCACGAGCAACTTTTTAACTCACAAATATAATGCCACTGCATGAGATTACTTGATCATGCAATGTTTGGAATGAGTAGCTGATTAATCACAGTAAAACTATTGTAAATATGCAGATATTTGGTAATATAGTAATTAAGACGGTCATTAAAGGTCCTATATTACACAAAATGGACTCTTGTGAGCTTTAAGCCATGTTATAATGTTGTTACCTCCTCAAAAACATACCTGGAGTTGTGTTTTGTTTCATTCACACATGTTTGAGTAACCCTTTATTATTAGTCTGTCTGCATCTCCCAAGCTCAAAATGCTCTGTTCCACCTTGTGATGTCATGAAGTCGTAGTTTTCAAGCTACAGCTACCTTTTACCTTTAGTTCAGTAGAAATGGGCAGTCCCAAGGCTGAAATCATCCAAATGATTCTAGTCTAGGTGTATGGAGTTTAAAAACAGAGTGGAGCACTTCCTGTATTACCACATGACATCACTAGGTGGAACAGAGTGTTTTCTGTTTGAGAGAAGAAGGCACAGTCTAATAAGCCCTAATCATAGAAACCCAGCAGCTATGGTGTTGTTATGTTGGAGTTTTGTTAACTTTTTAAATATTGTTTATCCGACGCGTCTGTATGGACTTTTTTTGTTTTGGGTGCTTACAAAAAAGATGGTGGTCTTCTCTCTCTACAAGAAGTACAAAATCAACCAAAATCCAAACGCATCCAAACCAGCTCCAAAGACTCCTGCCTTTAGTAGTAGTGTTGTCATGATACTAAAATTTCAAACTTGATTTCGATACTAAGGAATAGACTTGATATTCAATACTGATTCCGAAACTACAATGATAATAAAAAACACTAGTCATTTTTAACATTAACTAATAGTACTTTCTTTTCTATTCCCATGTGGCCTTATATCTGTGTAATCTCTCAGTCGTCCAGGTAGGTTCCATAGTGGTCCATGGGTGTATACTAGTCTATGTGTCTTATACTTGTTCTGATACAGCTCAAGATCATTCTAAAGATATTCAGGAAAGGTTCATTTCTGTCCTGGGAATGTGACTTTCTTAACATTGATACTTGCGCAAATAAGTATTTAGTTTTGATACTAGTTTTAGTATCGATTAGTATCTGATTTGCAATGCTTTTGACAGCGCTAGTAGATATATGCTTTTTTTCATAGTGTAAAAGTTTGTCTGATGTTTTGCTCCAGGGACTTCCCCCATTTGTGAGCGGGCAATGGGCTGGCTCCCCTGTCCACACAGACGCTCGGACAATAATCGCCTTAGTTTTGGCTGATCGGGCAAAGTTATGGCTTCGTCTCACAGGACAGAGGAAAATAAACGTTCCCTGATAAAGGTTAAAAAGATTATACGGCCTCTGAATTGTTATAAAGAAAATGTTGAAACTGGAAACTTTTTAAGCTGGTGCATGCTAGGTTAGCAAACATGATAAGAAGTTTTGTCAAAGGGCTGTGAATCTAATCCTAATCTAATTTGAATTGAGATAGAAATTCAGCCATTTCTAATCGTCAGCGATCAGCTTGGTTCTTTTGAAACAGCTCCACAGCCAGTCCTCTGTCAGTAAAAACATGTGTTTTGGAGCAGGGTTCAAACTTTGGAGGATTACATTTGCCTTTTTGGTTGTTAGATGGCAGTGATTCAAATTCTCTATTGTTTATGTTCAGGAAATTAAAGATGCACTATGTAATTTCTCTGGTGGGGGTCTGACTCAAGGGAGATGGCATTGCCTTGTCTGGAATGCTCCACAGTATGGCATTAAAGGGCCCATATTAGTCTATTTTCTGATATATGTTATAATGTTGTTTCCTCATAAAAAACATACCTGAAGTTGTGTTTTGTTTCATTCACACATGTTTAACACACAAACCCTGACTGTGTTCTTCTCTCAAGCAAAAACACTCTGTTCCACTTTGTGATGTTCATGTGGTATATAGGAAGAACTCCACTGTGTTTTTAAATTTCATACACCTTCACTACAATCATTTAGATAATTTCAGCTCTGGAACTGCCAGTCTCTACTGAACAAAAGGTAAAAAGAGCTGTTAAATTGAAAACTACTAATATAGGTGCAATATAGGTGTATTGTGTAATATAGGACCTTTAAAGTAAAAATGAAATTGGAGCACAAAGTAAGTACAGAGCAGTGTATGGGGAGTAGGAGAAAAGGGGAGTTTTAAAAGCATTAGCATCTAGCCTAGTCTTAGGGCTGTTGTTCTTTAGTTGATTAATCGGTCCATGGTGTCTCAGTCAATCAGTTTTTTTCCCTAATAATATATTTTGTGATTGTACAAGATATTCTTGCACAATAGCAGAAAGGAGAAGTTGGCTTGAGTTAGATGGAGATTTGGGAATGAACTGTGAATTCATTCTGCCTTTTACATACAAATACACAATTTACTAGTACTTTTCTTGTCTTGCCAGAGCACTTCAGTCAAATATGGGTGGATCATTGAGATTTAAGTTTTGAGAGTTTTTTCTAATGCCACGCCCCCTTTTAGCCAACCAAGTATTTCGTTAGTCGAGTACAACCCTGGCGTCTTGAATTCAATCAAATAAAGATGACTCAAACATGGATGAATCAGTCAAAAATACAACTACACGTGAGTTAATGAAGATGAAGGGACACCTTTATAAAGCTCTTAAAAGTCGTAAAATGTCTCTGTAAATCGAAACCTTCTGCTGCTAACTACTAATCCAACATTATCCTTTCTATTCCACCTTTGCTAAATCTTATGATCTCTTTTGTTTATTCCAAGGCTGTATAAATCTTTGAAATTCTCAGCGATGCCTCAGAACTATATTAGATTTATAAAAGTTGTTGTGTCAGAAGTGTGTCCTCGGTCGCACTTTGACATTTAGCGAACGTCCTTTAGCTTTGGCCTTTTCCTCCAAAACACAAACTGTCCACCTCCTGAGGACATTGCTGCTCTGAGGAGGATCCTGTTTAGTTCTGGGTTCAAGATATTACATCATTTTAGCTTGTTTCTTCTTTTGAAAGGAGTTTTGTATCCAATAGTGTATGGTTTTTTGCAATTAAACTTTTATTTTATTGAATAGTGATGAAATTGTTTGCAGATAATCAGCCCGGAGCCTTTTAAATGGTCTATCAGATAAATGTGGCTGTTAAAGCATGTGGTTTCTTGCCATTGTGGTTTTAGTATGATTCTGAAAAAACACATTACACTGTGTTCCATATTATTAAGCAAATTATATTTTTCTCTGATTTTTCCAGATTGTCAATATAAATGACAGTCATCATAATTTTCAAGTCATCAACCTTTAGAGTACAATTTGAATGTTATTGAACAAACCTCCCAATGATAACAGTATTTTTTCAAAAATAAAAACTTAAAATGCACTGTTCCAAATTATTATGCACAACAGAGTTTCAAACCATGTTGTTGTAAAGAACTGAAAATGGTCATTTGTTTATTTTTCAATAAGAAGCATTAGCATATTACTGAAATCAAAAGCTATTTCAATCAAAACATCTTAACAGGTCAAGGTACATTTTAACATAGGACCCCTTATTTCATAGGAGCTTCACAATTCTTGCATCCATTGAACTTGTGAGTTTGTGGAGAGTTTCTGCTTGAATTTCTTTGCAGGATGTCAGAATAGCCTCCCAGAGCTGCTGTTTGGATGTGAACTGCCTCCCGCCCTCATAGATCTCTTGCTTGAGGATGCTCAAAAGGTTCTCAGTAGGGCTGAGGTCAGGGGAGGATGGGGGCCACCCCATGAGTTTCTCTTCTTTTATGCCCATAGCAGCCAATGATGCAGAGGTATTCCTTGCAGCATGAGATGGTGCATTGTCACGCATGAAGATGATTTTGCTACAGAAAGCACGGTTCTTATTTTTGTACCATGGAAGAACGTGATCGTCAGAAACTCCACATACTTTACAGAGGTCATTTTCACACCTTCAGGGTCACCTAAAGGGGCCGACCAGCTCTCTCCCCATGATTCCATCCCAAAACATGACTCCGCCACCTCCTTGCTGACGTCACAGCCTTGTTGGGACATGGTGGCTGTCCACCGACCATCCACCACTCCATCTGGACCATCCAGGGTTGCACGGCACTCATCAGTGAACAAGACTGTTTGAAAATTAGTCTTCATGTATTTCTGGGCTCACTGGAGCCATTTCTGTTTGTGAGCATTGGTTAAGGGTGGCCAAATAGAAGGTTTGTGCATAACTGGAAGCTTCTGGAGGATCCTACACCTTGATGTTCGTGGGACTCCAGAGGCACCAGCAGCTTTAAATACCTGTTTGCTGCTTTGTAATGGCATTTTAGCAGCTGCTCTCTTAATCCGATGTATTTGTCTGGCAGAAACCTTCCTCATTGTGCCTTTATCTGCACGAATCCGTGTGTGCTCTGAATCAGCTACAAATCTTTTAATAGTATGATGATCACGCTTAAGTTTTCGTGAAATATCTAAGGTTGTCATACCTTGCCCAAGGTATTCAACTATTTCACGCTTTTCGGCACTAGAGAGATCCTTTTTCTTTCCCATATTGCTTGAAAGTGATGGTCTGCTTAATAATGTGGAACGTGCTTCTTAAGTAGTTTTTCCTTTAATTGGACTTACCTGGCAAACTACTTGTCACAGGTGTCTGAGATTGATTTCACTGACCCAAAGAGCCCTGATACACAATACCATCCAAGAGTTTCACTGGAAAACAACAAATTTTACCTTTATCACACTTAAACTCAATTTGCATAATAATTTGGAACACGGTATAGACTGAGGTTGTTTTCACACTGCCACTAGTAAAAGAGCATTCTCTCTGAGAGCGGTGGCTTGTCAGGTATGAACCCGACAGACAAACTCTGGACTGCAGTAAACAGCTGGTCCGAGAGCGCTTGAAACAGGAGATCTTGAAGCGGCTCCAACTGGGGCCAGTGTGGTGTGAATGCGGCTGACCTGGGGGCCGACCTATGCAGTCTGCTGTGATGGTAAAAGTGCTTGGAATTGGGCAAAAAGTGCTCAGTATATTTGTGTGAATGGGCGCTGCAGAGCTGCTGCTTCATACATTCATCTGACGAGGGAATTTGGATCAACTTAATATCAGTCTTGTCCTGCGTCTGTCTGCGCAGGTGAGCCTGGGTCTGTCTATGTGTCCTTCAAAAAGCTTTTTCTCCTCTGACCTGCTCGTACAGTTATCACAGAGTATTTAGCCACAGGTGAAAGAAAAGACTACCGCCTATAGGGGAAGTGACCGTGTGCGCTTGAAGTGTGTTGTCATAGAAATAAGTTTGGTGATCAGCTGAGTCTCACGTGACTCATGGTGTGTGTTTGGGGTGAAAAATCTGCGGTGTATGTGAACATGGCCGACCTAAAAATAAAGTAAACAGAACTAAATCTAGTGCGCACTGGAGTCGCTCCACAGAGCCACTAACATGAGTGAAAACCCCCTGAGCACATTAGATCAAGACTGTCCTAAAATTATTCAGGAAAGGTCCAGTTTTATCTTGGATCTTTCTTGAATAGTTTTAATATAGTCTTGATCAGTACCAGAACTATTTAAGAAACTACTATTATTTTTTGTTAAAAATTCCTCACTGTTTTTTTTTTATTATGTAGTATCAAAATTGGTATTGAGTATCATTATTATTTCATTGCTATTTCATTATGTTTAGATGTCCCCTTATGTTGCCAGATCCTTTTCTCTTTCTCTGTTGCTGAGGACAGCACTTTATTAGAAGTACACTTTATTTTGCTTCATAATTAGTCATTACTGTGATTGGAATGTACATTTTGTTACCACAAATTTGTTCCAAATTTGAATATAGTGCATGAGCCTCTCTCTCCTCAGAGTGTTCAGCTATAGGAGTGATTAGGGCTAGTGTTAGGGTTAGTGCTAAATCAATTTGAACTTCAAATTTGATTAATCGATTTAATAATTTTTTGCCCAGCCCTAGGAGTGGTTCTGAATTGGATTTGTGGGTCTGTGGGCAAAGCTCTGGTGACTAATGTTTGGACCTCAAAGTTTCCTAATGATAAATCTACACAGAAGAGCAGGGGCTGAGCATTTATTACACAGGACGGTCCCAGAAAAAAAAAAAAAATTACATTTAAGATAAAACACAATCAGCACCAACCAGGACCAGTGCTGACAAATATTACACTATTTTCTGATCTATGTTATAATGTTGTTTCCTCATCAAAAACATAGCCGGAGTTGTGTTTTGTTTCATTCACACGTTTAACACACAAAACCTGCATATTTAGGCTGAATTCTTTACTCTGACAGAGAACATTTTGTTCCACCTTGTGATGTCATGTGGTAATACAGAAAGTGCTCCACTGTGCACTCTCCATACACCTTCACTTCACTTGGATAATTTCAGCCCTGGAATTGCCAATCTTCAGAGAAATGTTTTAACAGTTTAGCTGTCTATAAAGTTTCAGAAACAGATTTTAAATAAAATGATAGGTCTTGTGGTCATTACTTACCATGCAGCTGATTAGCCCTGAGCAAGCTTTCTAACTTTTAATATTCATTTTTAAAAAGTCTTTGGGAAAATGAATTTTGATGAAATTTACTTCCGGAACAGGGGGTGGGCGGTCACAGTTGAACTCAATTTGTCCTGGTTTCAGTTTAGTGCTGGTGAAGTTTTTTTGTTTTGTTTTTTTTTTAGTTTTTTTTTTTTTTCTGATGTGCATGTGTGAGACTTGTGAGACTCGAAAAAGAAAAAGAAAGAAGAAAACATCAATCACATTCAAATACAGCATAGTGGCACTGCAGTTGCCCCTCAGTCTCAAGAAGGTTGCGGGTTGGATTCCTGGCTGGGTAAAACGTAAAGGTGCACTATGTAACTTTTCTGCTGGAGGGTTTGGCACCTGCTTATCCATAGGAAGATTATGGCTTTGTGTAGAATATTCCACATTGTATGGTCCATTGTTATTGCCCCCTGCCCCATGTGCAGAGGCAGCAGACAGGGCAGGTTATGGTAAACTGATGGACTGATGGACTAAAGCAGCCACAGAAATGAACTGTCTTTTTATATCAACGTGTTAAAGAGAGGAGTGAAAAGTGGGGTCCAATGGAAATATATTATAGTGGTCTGTCTTGCTTAGTTTGTTCATCATTACCTTTATAGATTTCTGATAGGGTTTGTGAGAGTGGATTTCCATTTCATATTCTTTAAGAGCTAAGGTAAGAATCGTTCGTTTCATCATGGTTCCTGAGATGTAATCAAAGTTTTCTATTGCTTCTAGGAGTTCAGACTTCACTGTGATTGGTTGAATGCAACTGTAATTCACTCAGAACATGACAGAGGCTGACCAATAGGGGAAGTGGGTGGGGAAAAACTTTCAGAGGCAGATGGCCTTAGTAGCCATTTGATTGGTAGATTGGTAGATAGTCAGTGGATCATCATAGTTCTAAACCATAGACTGTGTAAAGAAATTTGCTAAGGGATTCTGACATCACCCATAGCGTTTGGCTCCAAAATGAAGCATACGGGGCGAATTTGGAGCCGAGTTTTATATTTGGAATTCCGACTGCAAGTATCATAGGAACCAAAGAGCCAATCCAGAGCAAGGCTGTTGAAGGTAATGCCTCTTCTTGCTCTCACCACTGGTTTAGCAGGGAGCGAGTGCTTAGCAATGCTGTCAATCAAACCTGTTGCTAACACTAGCAGGAGCGACCTTGGGAAAAGAAGGCGCCTGATTTGTCTGTTATAATGTTCATATCTTGATTTACAGACGCAATAGCGAAATAAAAATACCAGGATCATGTAGAGCCAGTTAATACAATTAACAATTACAATTTTAAGACCAAAATGATGAGCCTGACAGCAGCAGTTACAGAGAGAGGGGTGACAGTTTTTCAATAGAAAGTGCACATGCTCACTTCCTATTTGGAACGTGGCAGCTAGCAGGTTAGCTATGTTCCTTTATACATACAGTCTGTATTCTAAACACATATTTCAGCATTTCTAATAACGTAACAATTTTATAGTCCACCCATTTCTCATAAATTGCTAAATCTGCTAGAATCTCCAGAAAACATGGAGTTACTATTAATTTTGACAATTTTACCTACCCCTTACTCTGCCGGTATGTTTGTGACCTGGAAACAAAAAACTAAGTCAATTTGGCTCAATATCGGGCTTTTAATATCTTGCTGAGTCAACTCTTCCACTGACAGGAAACAAGCTTCAACCATGGGCCTTGGGGCTTTGAGACTTTGATGTCAAAACTAAACTTTGGATGATGATACTCGTGTTCTTTGGGGGTGAAATTATGCAGCGTAATGGCAATCTGCTGCTGTCAGGACGAGTTGTTCTGCTACAGTGGACCCGCCTCCCTCCTGTACACAGCGGAGGAGAGATATGAACTAACTCAACTCCAAGTCCATTTACTTGGGTGGGACAAGATACTATTTTCACAAGACACTATTGTTGTCACGATACTAAAATTTCAAACTAAGGAATAGACCTGATACCGATTCCGATACCCGATAAGAATAAAAGACGCTCCATAGTGGTCCATGGGCGTATCTATGTCTTATAGTTGTTCTGATACAGCTCAAGATCATTCTAAAGATATTCAGGAAAGGTCCATTTCTGTCCTGTGAATGTGAACGTGAATGTGTTTTTAGTATTAATACCTGTTCAAATGAGTATCGATGCTAGTTTTAGTATCGATTAGTATCCAATTTTGAAATTTTTGACCACCCTAGTCGGCCAACACAAATTTTGGTCAACTAAGACGCCATTGACCAGTTACTTGACTAAATGACTAAGGCCTACAGCCCTCGTCTTTTGAGAGAAGCGATGGGGAGGGCAGACTTGTTCATGATCCACTGGACATCTGTCACAGCCCACACATGTCTGCTGGCATTTAAACGCTTTAGCGCGTTGTGTCTTTGTGTGGTGAAACGTTTTGTGGTGAAACAGTGGCACTTCTGTCAGGTCTGGTCTCAGTGCAGCGATCCAGTGGGTGACATTACAGTGTTCAGCAGAGCAATGATCCTAGTCTGCACTCAGCCCAAACATCCAGAGTCTATGTCAGGATATCTCAGAACTTCAGGGGCCAAGAGTTCACTGCACCAGAGCGTAGACTGAAAGAGGAGGGAGATTACGTAGTTTCAGATGGTATCACAACAATTTAATTGAGATGGGAGCAGGAAAAACTTGTAAAAATGTGATGTATTGATGTTGATGTCAATATTTAAAGGTACAGTATGCAACTTTCTAGAGGTGGCACGTCACCTGTATGAGTCCATGGAAATAGAATTTTAAACCCACACTTATACGTATATTACACGTATACTTTATTGTCCCCGTAGGGAAATTTGTCCTCTACATTTGAGCCATCCTTCAGTGCCACTGGGGCAACAGGAGCAGCGGGCATGCAGTGCCGCGCCCGTGGGACCCATCTCCAGATCTTGAGCTAGGCTTGGTCAGCTGGAGGATTGTACCTATTGTGCATGTTTTGGGTTGATGGGGGAAACATCAACATCTCCACTCAGAAAAAGCAGGAAATCGAACCTGGAACCTTCTTGCTGTGAAGCGTGAGTGCTAGCATTTCCATCCATCATGAGGGCCAGCATTTCCATGGAAACAAGTAGGAGGTGGCCCTCCTCCAGGCCAAATAAGAGTCAAGTTTTTTCAGTGAAAAAACAGTGAAAAAGATTGATGTTCTCATTATATTATAATTAGTTGTTTTTGTGATGATTGTGTAAACATACAGCCACCCCTTTAGCTTCATTGGTGGAATGATAGCTGTGTTTCTGTGTTTGTCTGTTTCTTCCTGTGTCTGTCAACTCAACATCAACATCAACATCAAAACATGCACAATAGGTAAAATCCTCTAGCTAAGGTAGTCCTGCAAGCCTAGCTCAAGATTTAGAGATGGGTCCCACTGTTGCCCTAGCGGTATTGATGGTTGGGTCAAATTTCCCTATGGTAACAATAAAGTTTACCTTAACCATTGCTTTTTAGGAACTGTGGCAACATTTTGTGCTACAAGATTTCAAGCTTTTCAGTGTTTTTCTGTGTTTACATTTTGATTTCCCAAAAACTGGATTAAGTGGTGATGAGTTACATTTCTTGAGAAGCTTTAGATGCAGAAAGCTGCAATGACAGCAAAAATGTTAAATAAAAGTATATCAAAAGTGTCTTGTCTTGTAGACATGATGCCCCACCCCTCTTGCTTTCCATTTCTAGTCCATCCTTAATAATGTCTGTACTTGTCCTCTTGTTTGTGTCTTTAGCATGGCTCAGGCGCGGACATCAGGGAGGAGGTACCTGAGGGCCTTTGTGAGCGGGTTCTTCGTGGCTGTTCCTGTGACTGTTACGGCTCTAGACCGCTTTGCTTATGTTGCCAGAGTAGAAGGAGCCTCCATGCAGGTAAGGGCTATCAAAGTATTAACAATAATTCTTAAAGGCATGAAAAACAGAACTAGTTCATTTTAAATGGTTTGCTGTGATCCAAAGTTACTCCTTACTTACCTTAAGTGTTCTGAACATCCTAATTATTCACTGTGATTAGTTAATGAGCACTTTTCACAACTTTCAAAGACCAGAGAGGAGTGTTGCTTACCTGACCAGCCAGAACCACACAAAATTTTACAAAGACGATTTGGAGCTGTTTCCTTTCTCCCTGATTTCAGAGGATGTGATTGACAGGTGGATTAACCAATCAGAGAGACCTGTGCTCTGTTCCAGTAAAAAACAAACATGGCTGCTTTCCCGTAAAAAAGGGGAAAAACAGCACAGAGAACTGAGGAACAGCACGGATTTTTGCTGAATCAACTATTGAAGCACCAAACAGTAACTTATCTCTAACTTATATCTAGGTTAAAGAAGTTATGTATTTTGTTCTGAATGTTACGAGAATTTTGGAGAGATGTCTTCTGCGTTTGAGAGACACATGCTTCAAATTAGTGACTGTGGTTTGACCGAAGTTAGGACGGACGTGTTTCATGCTGTATGGTCTGGTTCCAGACCCTTCTGGATTTGAGCAGAATGTCAAGGGGACTGGCTGGAGATAGGATTAGGAATGAGGTGCAGAGGAGGGACAGTGAATATATGGTACAGAGGAGGCACAGTGAACATATGGTACAGAGGAGGGACAGTGAATAAGGGATCTTAATGTTCCACAGTAGGACATCAAACTTTCCTATCTCCGTGGAGACTTGCAGGTGAGTCCACCAGGCAAAATGAAAGGCCAGATCTTTGAAGAGGTGTGTCACTCACCGTAAGAATGCCCGTTTTTTTTTCATTTGTTGTGTTAAAAAAACAGAACCTGTCATGAAATAAATGAGTTCAGTCACATATATGGAACAAGCAAAGCAATAGTCTCCATGGATAAAAGCAGACATCAAAAAAAGTTATGCAGTGCAACTTTAATTACCCACATATATACTGTATAATGTATATATTTTTCTATTTTCCCTGTTGTGTGCGGTTATCCAGCCACCAATATGGTTATTTTCAGTTTGTTTTTTGCATACTCATTTTGCTATTGAACGCTAAAATACTTTTTATTTAGACATCCACGTACGTAAATCGATGGCAGATTATAATATAGTGAAACTGGAGCTGATAAACCTCTTTGTTACTCGGCTCCGGGTTGTTTATTTTGTGGGACAGATAAGATATTTCTGTCAATTACCCAGCAGGCGTGAAATGGGCCCTCTCGTTGCGTTTAATGAAACCAGTGTAGTATTTTTGGTCGGTCGCGAGTGGCTTATTCGACAAAGTGCCACAGCGTCGTGAGATAATAGAGTCGTTGTTGTTGGAGAGGAGATAGTTTGGAGATGGGGCGGTGATGGAACTGTCAGATTCAATGTCAGGACAAGAAATGCAACACAAGGAGAATATTGCATGAAGCAGGTTGATTATGAAGAGATAAATCACCACATATTAAAGAAATATTATGTCATTTTCTTTTGTCTATGTTTTTTGATGATCCTGATGACGATATTCAGACAGTATTACATTAATTAGGGCTAAATTCATTAAATAAACTGTTGGGTGACTAAAGGCTTACCCTGGCGAAACCTCTCAAAAAATGTTTTATACTAATACATTTAATCTGTTTGTAAAAAAGGCAGTGTAAATTAACAATTCATTCCTAAATCTTCAGCTATTATTCTAGTTATTCCATGGCTTTTCCTTTCTGCTGTGGTCCATATAAGGTCCCATATTAGGTTATTTTCTGATCTATGTTATAATGTTGTTTCCTCATCACAAACAGACCTGGAGTTGTGTTTTGTTTCATTCACACGTTTGACACACAAACCCTGCATATTTAGGCTGAGTTCTTCTCTCAAACAGAAAACACTCTGTTCCACCTAGTGATGTCATGTGGTAATACAAGAAGTGCTCCACTGTGTTTTTAAACTCCATACACCTTGACTGGAATCATTTGGATAATTTCAGCCCTGGAGACATCCTAATAATAAAGGGTTACTCAAACATCTGTGAATAAAACAAAACACAGCTCCATGTATGTTTTTGACGAGGTAACAACATTCTAACATGGCTAAAAGCTCACAAGAGTCAATTTTGTGTAATACAGGACCTTTAATAATCCCAATAAAATACTTAGTTGACAAATTCAAATTTTTGTCAACTAAGATGCCACTAAGACAACCCTCCCATGTAATCAAATGACTGAAATCTGATTACAGTAGTCCCTTACTTTGTAACTAGTTACTGCCCCTTACTAACAACAACTAGCTTGCCAAGAACAAACCAACGTTACTTCCTGATATTCGGTGGATAAAATGCTTTATAATTGGATGCAAACAGCACACAACAATCTGATTTTGACACTAAGAACTGCTTTTAGAATACATCTGTACTGGAGCCAAACCCATTTAAATGTACTACATGAAAAAATGGGTGCAGCGTCTTTAAGTGAAATAAGTGAAAACAAAATGACTTGCCCAAAACAAGTTTCATGCTAAATAATATCAATAAGTATAAGTATTTTTTGCTGTAAAAATGATTTGTATGTATATCGCACCATCACTTTACAATCCCATGGGACTTTTATAATCTTGTCCTTTGAAATGTGTGGCTTGTTCTCATCACGTCTTTACATTTGTGACATTTTCGGGACATCGCAGCCATAACCATTAGACCCCTTGTTAAACCATCGTCATAATTCACTGAAACAGGCCTCAGAAGCTGACAGGTACTGATTTGAGAGCTGAAAAACAGATAGGCCGTCGCTCTTCTTCATTCTCCCTGTGTAAAAGTGTCTCTGCTCCTGTCTGCTTTCACAAATTGAGAAATGACTCCTTGTGCTCAAATAAAACAAGATTTGATGAAACGCAGACTGCATGTTAAGACCCAGTTACAAAGAGGATTGTAAATTGGATTTTATTTTTTCATATTTTGTACTTCTAGAAGCAGTTTTTCAGCTTACCCTGAAGTTAAATTTAAGTTAAATCCCATTCCCTTTACTAATTTTGAGCCAACTAAGCCCAAAAACTTAGTTCATATGTCAGTTATTGATAAGTAAGTTTACACATAACTGTAAATTTGTATGTATCAAATGATAAAAAAAACAAAATACAAAACAAAGGTCACAAGGTCACATTTTTATACAGAGCTTTTCCACCTTCAAAACACTCAAAGCACTTTACATCAAGGAACCACACACCACTGTATGCAGCAAGGTGGGTTAAGTGTCTTGCCCATGGACACAACGACAGTATTCATCTGTGGGAGCTGAAACCCACCCAGCTCTGAGTCACTGGGTCTGACCTCTCAATTATTTATTTATTTTTTTTATGTTGGGATTTGAACTGCCAACCTTCAGATGAGAAGACGAACACTCTACCAGCTGAACTACTGCTGCTACAATTTAGCTCTTCTTTAGCGCTTCTGATACAAAACGTTTGGGTTTGCACCGACATGTGAAGCTGAAGAGAGAGAGGCAAAATATACACCTTTATGGTATGTCACCATAAACATCATCACAATAAAGTGCCGCACTGACACCTATGGGTACCTGCCGTAGACTGCATATATAAATGGACATAGCTAACCTGCTAGCCGTGATGTTCCAAATAGGAAGTGATCATGGCTCCATCGACTCTGGCTCCAATTCACTTTACATTGGAAAATTCACCCCTCTCTCTGTAATTGCTGCAGTGAGCCTCGTTATTTTGGTCTTAAAATGTTCGTATTAACCTGCTCTACATGATCCTTCTTTATACAGTCTATGGCACCTGCAGAGAGAACAGTGTATTTATTGTCTTGGTGCCAAAATAGCTACATGACGCTGCTGAATTTTTTGTGTATCAACGTTTAAGAAACAAAAAGTAAAACAAAGTAAATAAAAAGCAGTGGAATCTTCAGAGCAATGGCGTCTTGCTTGCAGAAGAATACAGATTACTCAAACAGGCACTGACCACTCTAAATACAACCTTGAGTGTGTAAATGAGGAAGGAAAACAATCACATTTGCATAATATGTCTCCTTTCCATCAATAAATCAACCGTTTTAAATTCCATTAACAAAATTGATTAAATACATTTTAAATAAATCTCTAAATCTAAGACAGCACTGAGTTGTTGGATAGGAGCCCTAAATGATCCCTGTTTTTCACAGCCCTCTCTGAACCCGGACGGATCGGACAGCGACGTCGTTCTGCTGAATCGTTGGAGTGTGAGAAACTTCCAGGTGCAACGCGGCGATATTGTCTCCGTTGTGTGAGTAAAGTTTTAGGATTTCTTTCATTATTTTTGGTCATGCAGTAGATGCAGTCCGCTGGCAAACCACCGTGTCTGGGTGCCAAATATGTTGTAATGATCCAATGGGAGAATCTTACATATTTGCTGAGTTAAATCCAAATGGTGACCCTATTTGTCCTGCAGTGTATTTTCAGAAGAATTTGATTTATTTTTGTTTGTTCGAATGAATATTTTTCCATTTACATATGTCTGCAAGTTCCTTTGCACTGTCCTGCTTTGCTTTTGAGGGAGTTGCATTTAAACACCACTGTGCTCTAGGGGTGTCAGAAAAAACTGATTTACCTAAATATCACAATGCTTTGAGTTAGGATACCAATATCAATACTTGAATGCCGATATTACAATGTTTTGTATATTAATGAGGCTGCAGTTTTTAACCAATTTCAGTTGATCCCAATGTCAACTGTGGGTCGGACCTGGTTTAGTGCTTCTTGTGGAGCAATGGTCAGTACTGCACAATATATGGAGAAAGTATTGTTACTGTGATATTGGAGCATGCAATATGTGTATCACAAAGATGTGTGATGTCTTCTAATTATTTGATTTATTAGTCATGAAGTTATGCATTACTTAAGTAATGTACTAAAGTATTTTAAGGGTGCTGTTACACTGTAAATGATTTTGCTCAAGTAGGAATAGAAGTATGGTGTCAGAAAACCCATTTTTATTAAAAAGTACAGTATTATATAAATGAGTATCCACCTTTGATTGCATGTGAATTCTCTGAAAAGGCCAGCTTAAAATCATTTACTGATCTATTTCTGCTCACCTCTCCTCTCTCCCCTCTCTCCCCTCTCTCCCTTCTCTCTCCTCCCTCCTTCCCCTCTCTTGCCTCTCTCTCTCTCATCCCCCCTCGGTTCTCCTCTCTCTCTCCTGTCTCTCTCCTCACTCTCCTCTCTTTTCTCTCTTCCCTCTCCCTCCTCTCCCCTCTCCTACTTCTCTTCTCCTCCTCTTCTCCCCTCCCTCTCCTCTCTCTTTCACTGAGTTTGTTCCTGGATCTTCACGCCTAGTGTTTACCTGACAGGGCTTTGAACCTGGGTTTCCTTTGGTCTTCAAAGTGAGATACAGAGCCTCTTTTATTTGAAAAACATCTGCTCCGTCGCGCTTCATATCTGGGGATTTAGAGGAATCTAACATAAAACACATCTATTATCTTTCAGGAAAATACTTGAGATTTAAATTTCAAATGTGATATGAACACACTGTAGGGGGCAGGGCATGGGTCTTGTATGAGAGGAAATAGAGGTTATGCACATGATATCACAACCTCTGGGACAAAAGCAATGAGATGTCAAGAAAAACAAGCGAGTGATGGAGCATCTACCAGAAAAGTTGCATAGTTCACCTTTAAACAAATTCAAACTCTTTTTGTATTTGAGTACTGTACTTGTATCTACAACTTTTGCAATGATTTTAAAGTAGAGCTGCAATGATTAAACTGCATATATGACAGGATTATATTATTCTCTCATTTTGACTTAATTTGGTGGGATTATACCTGTTTTAAATATAAATGATAGTTTCACACCAATCAAGAAGCAGTTTGTGAAGAAAGGTTGAGAGATATGTTGAAAATTACAGGAAGTAGAGAGTTTTAAGACATATTGATAACATCACACTGAGAGAGTTCTATCCAAAAGTTAAGACACAATTTACACATGACAAACACATTTTTCTGATACTTTAAACATTATTTCAACAACATAAAGGTGTTTTCCTAAAATTTATTTGTCAAATAATATATCCTGTGTACATTAGTGGAGCTTTAGTCCAGTGTACAACATGGTTGTTAGGTTATGGAATTCCCTAGTGTCCCTAGTGTTCCATCAATAATACACTGTAAATATTCTCTAGAAGTATTCTGTCATATTTCATTGATAATGTAATTACAAAGTCTCAATGTACAATAGAAATCATTTCACTAGTTTATCAATCGAAATAGGGTTGTCAAAAGTATTAAAAATCAGATACTAATCGATACCAAATCTAGTATCAAAACTAGACACTCGTTTGAGCAAGTATTTTTATTAAAAAAGGTGCATTCACAGGACAGAAATGAACCTTTAGAATGATGTTGAGCTGTATCAGAACAAGTATAAGACACATAGACTAGTATAAACCCATGGACCACTATGGAACCTACCTGAGCCACTGAGGGATTACGCAGATATAAGGCCACATGGGAATAGAAAACAAAGTACTACCATTTAATGTTGAAAATCACATTCTATTGTCTAAATAAAAAGTGTTTTTATTATCATCGTGGTATTGGAATAGGTATTGAGTGTATTTCTTAGTATTGACATCGAGTTGGAAATTTTAGTATTGAAAAATAATCACTGGCTAAAATAATTGTTAGATGCAGCCTTATTGTACAACTTATGAGACACAAACCATATTTTTAACCCAAAGCAGGTACACACAGAGTTGTACCAGTATATTTACCGAAGGAGTGACTGTCGCTGTGCCCAGAGGACTTCATTTACTTGACAATGAAGTGAAATCTCATTAGTGCGTCACTCAAACTTCACCAGAGTCTGTCCAGAAACAACAAACAGGCTGCAGCTGCTCATCTGCTGCACCCATATTTTCAACTCAAAGGAAAACACACTTTCACCAGTCAAGCAGAACGACGACGTTACATGGAGTTCAGTATTTATAGTTTATAGGCATGTGATTTTTCTGACGAACATTGCAATTGCGATCAGATTTGTGATGTTTTAATGATAGCTTCACATTTTAAGAATCACATTTCAGGTAATGTTTGTACAGATCTAAACCACAGGGTTAGCAGCTTTTATGCAGATTAAGACAGACTGTTAGGTTGATTACGGGGAAATTGTGGTGCTTCAAAAATGGCAGCTTTTGTGATTTGCCAATTGCGTCCATTCAAATTGTGATTTTAATTCAATAACGATTCATCTTGCAGCTCTAATTGATAGTTCAATTAAACACAACTGACTAGAACTGCAGAGGATCAACTGAACCTAGATCATAATTTGATTTCTCTAGTTTTATTTATTTGAGGGACTTACTGCAATAAGGCCCAGAGCTCTGAGGTCAGTTGACCATCTCCTGCTGGCTGTGCCCAAAGCCAGGCTCAAGACCGGAGGAGTCAGAGCCTTTTCAGATCCTCTCAGTCTTTAACACAGTTTAAGACTAGACTGAAAACCCACCTCTTCTCCCTGGCATTTAATACTAGCTAGACAGGATATCTTGGTGTTTTGTTGTACTTTTCCTATGTATCATTATCTGTTACCTGTATATTTGTTTTTGTTGACTTTTTAGGTGAAGCACTTTGGTCAGCTGAAGCTGTTTTAAACTTGCTATATAAATACAATTGAATTGAATTTTTTTTTTTTTATTCCCTAATTGTGAAAATGCCAAAATCACCATGTGATCTCCTTCTCACACAACAGTTGCACAATTTGAGATACAGTAGTAACGTGACATTTCCCTCTTTTGTCCCCAGTCAATCTAAAATGGCCACCAAAAAGTGGAATATCCCGTGTTCATCTCTGACCCAAGAGAAATTAGTTTTTACAGATTTGGATTCAGAGGCGTTTGAAAGGCCAAACTGTTGTGTTCACAGCTGAAATAAAATCAATCAGGTCTGTAATGGTTCTGAGCCGAAGGAGAGCAAACTCGCCCGGCAACAAACCTAAAAAGCAGTCGTGTTACAGGGCATGGACACAAGCTTTTTCATAAAATATAAAAGGTTTTCAATTTTTACCTTTACTAAGTCAGCGGAGTCAACCATAACGACTCAATGGAAGACATACAAATGAGTGAGGTACTGCATTTTATATATGATTTAGACCCCCAAAATAACTACGCAAGTGACCCAGGACCCCCTCAGCAAACTTGACAAATGAATGTAAAATCAGGTGTACTGTTGTCTATTTGAATAGTTTATGATATTATTGGACCTATTTTCACCATAGTATGCTGTTTTCCTGACTCACTTTGGGAGCCACTGTATTAGATCATAATAATATGTATAATTTTGAGATTTGAACTAGGAAGTACTTCATTTCCTTGTATCTTCAAATATGTGTTCAAATATTTGTTTGCATCTAATTATAAAGTGTTTTATCCCCCGTGAACCAAGAAGTGTGCTGTTAGCATGCTAGTTTTTAGTTTTTATTTAAGCATTATCGTGAAAACTCTGAAAATTGAGAAAAGCACTAAATTGATCGTGATAAATAATTAGGATACTAGGAATGTGTTAGAAAAGTGAGGTGAATAACTTTGGACCACTGCAAACCACTGAAAATGAACTAGTTTTGTAGAAAGTTGCTCATTTCCTTGTATTTCTTCAAAAACGTAGTGTTTGTCTCAAGTCATTCAGCCAGCCAACCCTAATTAAAGTGTTTGGTAAGTTTCATTATAATGTTCCACACTGTTGCATTATATACATATCTTTATGGAGATAAGGAAGTGACACCACCAGGCCAAGTTACAGGTCAGATCTGTGTAGCACTGACCCTGCTCACAGTAGAAATGTAATGTTACAATACAAATGTTTTTTTGAGCAATAAAAACAACTAAATAAATGCTTGATATAAGTTTAATGCCATACGGTGGAACATTCAAGCAAGAACATCTCCATGGATACAAGCAGGCTGCAGAATCCCCACCAGAAAAGTTACGCAGTACACCTTTAATTTCAAAAAAGGTAGTCTCAAATTAGTTGTCAAACAAAGTGGCACACTCACTTCACTCATTTAGTTTGCTCTAAAATGAGACTCAAAATGTCAAAGTTTAAAATGTACCGTTAATCCTCGGTAATACATGTTTTTACATCGCCTCCAGTTTCTCGTTGACAGATTTGAGCTCAGATTTCAGTTCTGTAAATGCCGTGTCAACTGAAATGTGCCAAAAGAACGTCACTGTAACGTCTGGACCTAATGTGTCTTTGCTGTGAGCCAAATGCAGTGAGTAATCTGACAGATAGAAGTTTGTTTGAGCAGAAATCTAAACATGAAATGAGTTATAGGCCTGATTTGTAAAAGGGGGTTTGGGAACAAGCAACTCACAAGTGGTTAAAATTCTACATTCAGTTGCTACAAGTTGGGTTTTTAGATACATTTTATCCATGGGTTTCAGAATGTTAAAAAATGTAAAAACAAAATGCTATATCTTTTGAATTGGAAAACAAAGCTGAAACCCATGGGTTGTGTTCCAGAATTTCAACGATGTTATGATTTCAGATGGAGGACGCAGGGCTCTGTATAACTCTGTGGGAGATTCACAGTGGAAGATATAACCAAACTTAGGATCCACAACTGTTGAACCTTATCATTATTTGTTTTTCCATTGACTCCACAAACTTGCCATGTTAATCATAGCTTCAAGTTCTTTCAGTTGACATCAAGTCGTTGGTGTTGAGTTATGGAAGCTATTATGCAAAATAATTTCACATTAGTTTATTTATACTGACAGAGAAGGCGTTGAACTTTGTGCTAGTTTTCCTTTGATGTGGATAGGCCCCGTAATTACAGAGATATTAACCATAAACCAGGTCAACAAATCTGCAATCTGACAGTTAAACAGCAAATTCCACCACTGACCTCTGACCTGTCCTCCAGCTTAGTTTTAAATTAAAATGTATTTTAGATTTTATGTACTGCTGATGTATCTTTATTTGGTTAGAATAGTTATTCTCATTGCTGACATTTAATAAAATTGAAAATGTAGTTAAACTTGTGGTGAAAATGAAGACACAAGCAACTACAATAATGATATGCTGTAACTGTCTAGGACCACTGTGTGCTGTCCATGGTGCTGAATTATCTGAATCTTGGTCAAGTTCTAGTCAAAGTTTAGTTTTTGGTTTAGTCGTGTGTGTGTGTGTGTGTGCGTGTGCGTGTGTGTGTGTGTGTGTGTGTGTGTGTGCGTGTGTGTGTGTGTGTGTGTGTGTGTGTGTGCGTGTGCGTGTGTGTGTGTGTGTGTGTGTGTGTGTGTGTGTGTGTAAATGTTTGTTTCTCAGTGACTCATATTAAATGGACTGTATCTGATCATTTTTCATTTAATAAAGTAAAATTTGCTTTGCCCCAGTGCAGATATATTGTAAAAGCAGCAGAAACAGTCAGTATGACACTGCTGTCTGCTGTCTGCATCTAATTATAAAATGTTTTATCCTCTGTGAACCAGGAAGTGTGCTGAAAGCATGCTAGTTTTTTAAGCATTACTGTGGAAACTCCACTTTCAAAACTCTAGCCTCTGAAAATTTAGAAAAGCACTTTGATCATGGCGAATAATTAGGTGCTCTTGCTTTAGGAAAGTGAGGTGAATAACTTTGGACCACCATAAACTGTTTAAAATGAACTAGTTTCACATTTTTAGACAGTTAAAATCAGCTGAGCACCTTCAGCAACAAATATTTACCCATTTTAGACTTGATCAGACTGAATACTTTTACATACAAAGTAACCTGATTTGTTGCATATATTTGCAGTATCAAGTGGTGTAGTATTTATGTGTTGGTGCACGTTAGTATTTTCAGAGCACAGCTTCTCTTCTGCACAGACTACACAGGAGTCCAGGAGGAGCCCAAAGTCATTTCCTCTAAATTGCTATTAAAGCTGTGCTAATTAAATGGGCCCACAGAGGAGCGGTGTAAAGAATAAGGAAACGGCACAGGCGTTTTAGCTTCACTGTGAGGGAGACACAGGACGGTTTAGCATTTTCACTTGTAATTAAATAAACATGGACTTATTTTGATAAGCTTAAAGTTTAAAGGCGAAGGGCTTGTAATAGTAGAGGATTCTGGATTGTTACAAAATTAGTGTTTAGTGTTTAAAATATACCCTTCCATTACTAGGGTTTGGCGATATCAACAAGAATATATATAATTTTTTTTTAGTGTGCCAATATCATGACAATCAGAAAAGTGCTAAAACATCTTTTCAAATAATACGCTTAATTGTCATTGGTCACCAGAAAAACGAAATGTGTAAATTAACTGATATATGACTCTACACCTTCGTTTGACCGAATACACAGCAAGTTTATGTCTTTTTTTTTTCATTTTAATCTGCTCTTTTTGCTGCCTTGCAATTTTTGAATAGACATTATAATTTGCATATCTCCAAAACTGCAATTGCAGTAGCATCTATTTACTGCAATATCTCCATCCAGGTCTTCCATCGTTATTACTTACACACGTTTGTCTTTGAGACTTGGGCATTTTTAAAAACACTTTGTACCAAGAAAACAACTATCTATTTAAAGATTGCAAGAAAAATAAATAAACTATTTTAATCTGACCTATTATCATTACATCTGCCACAGTGAAATGTTAAGTTGCAGATTTTTAAGCCAGATGCCCATCCTGTCGCAACCAGCCACAATACTGGAACTGTCTATGCAAGGACAGACACGATAATATTTTGGTACAATATACATCTTTATTGGTATAATTATAGTATAGTATACAAATTAAAGCTGCACTATGTAACTTTTCTGGTGGAGGGTCACATGTTTGTCACAATGGAATGTAATTTCTTTTGCAATGTTCCAGAGTATGGCATTAAACATATATATCTTGCATTTGTGTTATTGTTGCTCAAAAATGCCTCGAAAAACATGCATTCTAGTTGTGGGTGGGGTTCTCTCTCCTTAGATTAATGCTATACTGTGGAGCATTCCAGGCAAAACAAAGACAACCCCATGGAGACAGGCAGGTTACAGATAATCCACCTGTAACATTACATAATGTGCCTGTAAACAGGTCTTTCCATGCTGCACAATAGACTAAAGGTTTCTGACTACTGGCAGTGTTGCAAATTGATTTCAAAGTGACATGTGGATTTGAGCTGTCACACCAGGCCCACACTTGTTAAACCAGAGCCCAGGAAACAAGCGCCGATCCTGGGCTAATTCTGCTGCTGCGGGGGTCCTTCCTATGGGTCTCTGCAGGCTCTTTGTCACCACTCTTTTAACAAGGTCTCTCTAATCTGTGGAAGCAGACAGCACAAGTGAGCACTGCGCTATAGGAGGTAAACCAATTAATAAACTCAAACTTCGCTGAAGTATCTAAAAAAATAACACAAAAAACCCAGAAAAACACACTAAACTAAACTGATTAAATTAAGTTATTGAAGCCACACTATGTAATGTTCTGGAGTTGGCTTATTGCCTGCATGATTCCTTGGAAATGGAATACTTCGGAACATTCTCCATGGAGATTGATACGTTTTATGCCATAATGTGGAAGATTATAGCCAAAAGAACAACATTTCCATGGAAACAAGCAGGAGGAGGCCCAGCACCAGGCCAAATAAGAGACAGGTTTGTGGAGATGCGAGCCCGCTCACAGGAAAGATGCATGTTTTTCTATGTTTTTAGTGCAATAAACCAACCAGCAATAAACCACCACAACCAAATGGGAAAAAATAAATAAATAAATATTTTAGTCTATTTCTTGGCTAAAAAGTTACACAGTGGGGCTATTAATACATTGTTAATACATTGGTTTTGGCCAATATACCATTTTCAAAACAATAAAAGGTGAGATGGTGATCTAAATATGTTATGTGTTAGCAGTTAATACCCCATAGAAGTGTCATTTTTAAAGAATGCTTATTAAAATATATTGCCACATTTTACTATTAGAATATAAAAACCAAAAACCTGCTACAATCTTGTGGCATTACGCCTCTCTATCTTTATAACTTCAACAGAAATGACACATTTTACTCCCATTCCTCTTACTAATGTGTGTGTCACCAGGCTTGGACCATGTAGCATACGTCATGCCCAGTGCCTCCTTTGTAACAGTGGTCTAAATGAGGCAGAAGTGAGCTTTTGAGTGGACTTTTACAGCTAAATCAATACAAGCTTCACGCAGTCACCAGATTTACAGCAATACAACTCACTGCATAAGACTGTGGTGCATTATATCAGCAGGTTCACTGGGTAATTTCAATGTAATGGAGACACATTAAGATGACAGAAAGCCAAAGGAAAGGCACTTCTCTTTCAGTGTAGGGTTTGAGTTAAGGCAGGGACTTGTTCAAAACAGGGCTGGGTATCCAATTATGGCCAAGTGGTTTTGTAAGACTGTCCCAAATACTCGTGGTGCATCTGTTGTGTTACTTTTTATAATTATTCAGGTACTATTACGGCATTTCAAATCAATTTGCTGAGATTCAGACTTTGTTACGGTTGTTTAACACTCGGAACAACAGGGTCCCTATAAGGCATGTGAGTAAGAATGATTATGTTATTAAAGGAGTCTCTAAGGATAAATAAATGAACAAACACTTAGAGTAAAAGAGTTTTTAAACATGATTTAGTAAAACATTTACTCGATGCCTTTACAGATCCTTTTAAGAAAACCATTTGCAAACTGTATTAGCTTCACAGATTAGCTTCTCTGATAAGATTCCACACCGGGTTAATGGGTCTTTTTTATTGTTAGGTTGTGTCAGATCGATGTAGTGATTTAAAGCTGTATTATGTAACTCCTTGTCTCCATGGGGATGTTGTTGCTTTATCTAGATTGTTTCACAGTATCGCAATGCACCTTCATGGAGACAAGCAGGTGACTCTCCCAAGCTAAGTTACAGGTCAGATCTGTGGAGAGGCGACCCCGCTCACTGTATGAATGTGTGATCAATAAAGGCTCAATAAAAACATTCAAAAAAATAAAAAATCTATGGCTGTGTCCGAATGTCCACACTATTCCCTACTTAGGGCACTATTTAGGGGTCACACCATTTTTAGTGGTGTCCCTCAAAATTTCCCACAAAGCACTTTGAAAAGTAGTGTCCAGCGCTGGACCCCCTCAAAAAATGAAAGCAAATGAAAGCTGAACCAAAGGCGATAGAAGCGCTGGTTTTATCGCACTGTTGATCCTTGATTATGAATCAACTACTATTAAATAAACCTTTATGGTGTAAAGTTGCTAGTGTTAGCCGCATCCCTTAGGTCGAGCTGTTAAAAGAGCGATAATTTCCACATCACATTCACATTCATAAAGCTGATGAACCCAGTCTGTTTAAATGAGATCCAGCTTGACAAAAACCTGTATGGTTATTATTAGTCCATAAATACTAGGCTTGTCACAATATAAACTGGGACAATATATTTTGGGGCTCAGTATTTATCATGTGTACAATTTCTTTGCAAAAGTGGGGAGATTGGGTAATTTTGTTGTAGTACAATAAGATTTGAGCTGTAGAAACTTGAATAAGTGACTTTTTGTGTCTAATTATTGGTTCATTCTTTTATTTATTTGTTGCAGCTCATGCCTTTTAATCATACTGTTTATATAAACATGGTTTACTGGGATTATCTTGTATTATTGTTGTAGTGTATCAGTGGCATAAAGCAGTTTCAATATTATCGTTAATCACAGTATCTCTCTGTAGCGATATATCGTGTTTCAAAGTCTGCGTGCCAGTCCAATTTGATCATTATTTGTTACAGAAATCAAGTTTTATCAGAGTTTAGCAGACTTTTTTTCACCCAGACACGAGAGTCACCTGACCTGAAAGTAGTGAGCTGCATGTCACAGCCTATGTGTGTCTTCTTTAAAGCAGGACTGAAGCATTAAATAAAAGTGAATGTAAATGCACAGAGCAGCACCAGAAAAGGCCTACGTGTAAGAGTAGAGTAGATTTATGGACGCAATGAAAGAGGACATACTTAGTTATAACTTAATGCCATTTCTCCTTTCGCCCTCAAATCCACTCAACTTTTCAACAGATGCTCATCAAAATGCAGCCGCTCCAACTCAGGGATCAAAACCTATTACATTTGACTTTTAAGCCCTCCATGAATTCATAACTACATTAGGAGTGCCCTCGTTATCGCCCCCTAGTGACTTCTGTCCTGCCTGTCACACTTCTGGAACCTCTTTAATATGGATTTATTAACTGACTGACTTTGTGCCAGTGATGTCCTGGAATAGGTCTATACTTAGTCCTAGTTTTGTCCTGTTTTTTTGCCTTAAATAGTTTATGAGTTAAACTTGGCTTAGTCCTCTTTGATACTGGTTTTGTTTTGTCCTGATTAAGTCCACTTCTTCTTCGTTTAATCTTTGTTTAGTTCTGGTTTTCTCAAAATGTAATACTGCAAGGCATAGTTTGAACAGAATACAACTATCAATATCTTATAAAGTTAGTTTGAAAAACCACATTTACATATGTTTCCATAATCGTGGTGCCTTATTTCAATATGTGTTCATTTTAGTTTAGGTTTTGTGAATGTGTCTTGTTCATTCCAGGTTTATACCATAGACTGTATATATAAATGGACGTAGCTAACCTGCTAGCCGCCATGTTCCAAATAGGAAGTGATTCTGGCACTTCCGGCGCCACCAACTCTGGCTCCAATTCACTTTACACTGAAAAATTGTCACCCCTCTCTCTGTAACTGCTGCAGTGAGTCTTGTCATTTTGGTCTTAAAATGTTCGTATTAACCCGCTCTGCATGATCTTGATGTTTTTATTTCACTATTGTGTTTGTAAATCAAGATATAAACACTAATAACAGGTGAATTAGTCATCTTCTTTCCCCGAGGTCATTCCCGCTAGCATTAGCAACAGGTTTGAGTGACAGTGTTAAGAGCCCGCGTGCCCAGTGCTAAACCAGCGGTGCGGGTGGGAAGGGGTGTTACCTTCATCAGCCTCGCTCTGGATTGGCTCTTTGGTTGCTATGATACTCGTGGTTGGAATTCTAGATTTGGAACTTGGCTCCAATTTGCAATTTGGCCCCTATAACTGCTCTAGCCTCGATGAGCTTCATTTGACTGGAACCGAACGCTGTGGGTGACGTCACACTCCACTTTATACAGTCCATGGTTTATACCCAGTATATACTTTTTCTTTTTTCTTTTTTTTTTTTTTTTTTTTTTTTTTTACATATTTAGACAAGATTAGGCCTTGTAATTTAATCTTTTGTTTTTCAGTCATATTAGCGATTAGGTAAACGTAAGATAATAAGGGATCTGAAGGTCTGCTTTAATTTTTTTGGTACTGTACATCTATTTTCTTCTGTTTATCCGTGGCCAGGCCATGGGGGCAGCTGTCTAAGCAGGGGCATCCAGAGTTCCCTCACCTCCAGCTCCACCGGTGGGACCCCAAGGCGTTCCCAGGCCAGCCGAGAGACTGAGGAGGAGGCCCCGGGGAAGACCCAGGACATGCTGGGGGGGACTGTACTTAATCGATCCCTGTTTTTTTCTTTATACCAGTACTTTTTTCCACACATACACCTGTATTAATCATTAGATGTCATTAAATATTTATTTGAGGAAGATTTTAATTTTAGCGTTCATTTGTGCTGACACTGCCAGTAACTTTCTATGTAAAGCACTTTGGGTGTCTTGAAAGGCGCTGTATAAATCCAATGGCTAAAATGGTTAATATCCACATTTTTGGTACTGCACCTCAAGGGTATCCAGTCATAATGATCTCACTATGCCACACAAAAAACAACACTTTATAACTACATTATTTCTACTTTCCCTCATCTATTAGCCAAAAAAAAAGAAATGGTTTGAGAGGGAAGTTAAAGAAGTTATTTTTTGTTAGGAAAGGTGTAAGAGCACCCATTAGGGGCCTGAATGATTAAGCAAAATATGACTCAGGCACAGTTCGCACTTAGTGTAGTTCAATAGACCTAGCTAACAAACAAATAGGTGTGTCAGTTTCAGTGTAGTTAGCTCCTCCCTTCAGATGGATATAAGGCAGTGTCCACCAGCAATCTGACCAGAACTGAAGAAGCAGCTTGGATGAGCAGAAAAGGGTCTTCACTCCAAAACTTTTGTGCAGTTGACAGAATAGATTCTTTTCTTTTGCCATCTCGATTAAACATAATTATCCTGTAGAAGTGAATTCTATCATAAATATAGTGATTTCCCTATAGTTTGTACTTGGTGTTAAAGTCTGACAGTCCTTACCGAGTCTATTTTACTAAATTGTCATAACTTGTCAAAAATGAACAAATATGACTTTAGCTTGTAAATTTCCAGCTCATCCAGACCAAAATGACAGAACATACGAGGGCGTTGTTTAAAACTTAAGTTTTGACATAAAATCTTACAGGTGACAATGTACTTGCTTTTCTCTCCCTGTCAAGGCTGAGATGCCAAAACTTGGGAATAAAATGTCACTCAAATTGGTGGGTTAAGAAATGTCGGATGGATAGAACTTTTGAATAATGCATGCTGCGATGTGATTGGTCGATCGCAGCAATGAAAAAAGTGAGTGGGATTTTGAGGCTAAAGTTTTGACAAGCCCCATTCTTTGGTTCGACAGGCATTTTTCTGCTATTTGGTAAATGTCAAGTTGAGAGAAGTGGGTTGTCAACAGAGTGCAAACAGGGCTCTTACAGTTTTTTGTAATATGCCACCTCTCCTTTTCTCACACCATCTGACTTCATGTCTTCTTTCCCTGTATCTATAAATCTCCTGTTTGGTTTTCCTCTAGACCTCCTGTTTTTAACCTCAGTATCCTTCTACCCAAATTTTCACTGTCCCTCGTCTGTACCATATATTCAATATCCTTCCTCTGTACCGTAAATTCACTGTTCCTCCTCTGCACCAAATATTCACTGTCCCTCCTCTATGCCATATATTCCCTCTCCCTCGTCTGTACATGCACACAAACACATTGCAGTTTGGACAAAAGTGACTAAACAATACATTGATAAATTGATTGTGGGTGAAGTGTTTGCTGAAGGGCACAATGGCAATGTGCACTCATTAGTTAAAGCTGGGATTGAACCGCCAACCTTCCAGTTAGAAAATGACCTTTGTCCCACTTGATCCACCATTGTCCCTATTGTTTATAGATCCTATCAACTACAATGATGTGAGCTTGTTGAAACCTCATTAAATGTACTGTACAGGTTTTTTTACAGTCTTAAAAACATGAAAAAAATAATGTCTTACAAAGTAGTTTTGAGACTTTTTGCCACGCCCCTTTTTTAGTTGACCAGTCAATCAGCAGGACATGTCCGCCAAGAATTTCTTTAGTTGATTACAGCCCTAATATCTGTACTGAGGCAAAACACAACTGCAATTCTACTTCCTAATGCTAAACATGAACCATTTTAGAAGCACAGGCCTAGCACACTGCCCTATTGACTCCAGTAGATTGTTGTCACTGGTGTAGTTGAGCTAATCTCCCCTGTTCTCACATCTGAAACCTGTGCAGTCTCCAGCACTCATCCATCTCCCTCCCCTCAGCTCTCCTGGCAGCGCGGGTTTAGCCTACATGCTAACCTCCCGCTAACCCCCTGTGTCCTGTGATGGATGGCCCTACAGCGAGCGGCAAGGGTCATGCTCTCCTGTTTGTGGAGCTGAGTTTGACACTGAGTGAGACGAATGGTTTGTTTTCTACAACGTTTTTTTTTTTTTTCTTTTTACAAATGAGACCTGAGATGTTTTTTTTGTATGATTTCCTGTAAGATTTTTTGCTAAAGATTAGTTCAGAATCAAAATTACAAATGACTGTAGAGGTGGGAGATATATCCAAAAATGTATAATACCGCAGTTTTGATTTTAGAGGTAAAATAGGAGCGACAGTAGCAATAGCTGTTTGTCCACTGACCCAGAAGTTGGCGGTGTGATTCCGGCTCTCACAGATGAATGCTGGTGTTATGTCCTTAACCCACCTCGCCCCCACAGTCTGTGTACACTGGTGTATGAATGTGTGTGTGTGAATGGGTGAGTGGTTCCTTAATGTTGCAGTTGAGTTGACAATTTTTACCTTACCATTTTTTATTTACTTTATTTTAATATTTTTGCTCATTGTTGCAGTGCTTTTGGAACTACAGCTTCTCAAAATGTGTAACCTGCCAGAACTTAACCCCTTTTTTCTCATGTGTGCACAATTTTGAGGCTATGGACCCTATGGACAGAACAACAGTGCAGTACAAGGTTGACTCATTTGGGGAGAATCATTTTTCTGACAAGCATTGCCATTGTGATTAGATGTGGGATTTATGTTTTAATAATAAGATTCTGTTCACAGTTCACATTTAAACACATCCAGAACTATCACAAGAATCACATTGCAAAACATAATAATAAACTGTTTTAAAAAGCACTGGCAGCTTTTATGCAGAATAATTTTGTTGTTTGTGGAGGAAAAAATGGTACTTCAATAATTGCAGTCTTTGCGATTTGCTAATTTTGGATTTAATTGCAATTAATCTTGCTGTCCAAGTGCAAATTCCTCACAGTTAGCTTAAAACAAAACATCAGCAAAACTGCTATAACCATAAGGTTGTTGGTTCAAATACCACACTTCTTGCTGACTGTTGTTGTGTCCTTGATCAAAACGACTGCAGAATTTGGATGTCATAGCGATCATTTAAACATGAACATTTTCAAATCCACCCACTTTTGTCACAGTGTTTCTGGCAAGGTCGTTCTATGCAAAGTACAGAATATTCACGAGTTTGAATTCAACTTATTCAACTTAATACCAAGATTTGTTGACATTATTTACTTCAACCTGGTCTAATCTCTCCCCCACCTCCCCTACTGTCTCCTTCCTTCTTTCCTCTCCCTTCTCTCTCTCTCTCTCTCTCTCTCTCTCTCTCTCTCTTCTCCACGCCTCTCTTCCATCTACCCCCTCTCTTCCTCTTTCTTTCTTTTTTTATTTCTATACCCCCTCTCTTTTTCTTCTCCCTCTTTCTTTCACTCATTAATCCCACCCTCCTCTCTTTCACCGATCCTCTCTCTCTTGTTGTTTTTACTTATAAGCTAATATGTTCATGAACGCTATCAGGAGGACCTGTTTCATCAGTGTCTTTTTCTCTTTCTTTCTTTCTTTCAATCACTTACCCCACCCTCCTTTCTTTCACCTACATCTCTCTCTCACACACACACAGGCGTCTTGTTCATTCTCCTCGCTCTCCCCTCCTCCCTCACTCTTTTCTCTCTCTTCTCTCTTCCTCTTACCCCACCCTCCTCTCTTTTACCTGCCCCCTCTCTCTTTCTCTCTCTCTCCCTCTGTCGCTCTCTCGCTCTCGCTCACCTCCAGCTTTTTCTCCGTCAGACTTCTCTCACTCATTTGTTCTCCTCTCTCTCCCCTCCTCCCTCTCTCCTCTTTCACTCACTAATCCCACCCTCCTCCCTTTCACCTGTCCTCTCTATCTCTTGTTGTTATTACTTGTAAGCTAATATCTTCATGAACGCTATCAGGAGGACTTATTTCATCCCTGTTGTCTGTCTTCACTACTCTCTCTCTCCCTCCCTCACATGCTCTCTCTCTTTCTTTCTCTATCTCTCTCACGTTGTTTTTACTTATAAGCTAATATCTTCATGAACGCTATCAGGAGGACTTGTTTCATCCCTTTTGTCTGCCTTCACTCCTCTTTTTCTCTCTCTTTCTGTCTCTCTCTCTCACTCACTTACCCCACGCTCCTCTCTTTCTCCTACCCTCTGTTTCTCTGTCTCTCTTTCTCTCTCACACACACAGGCGTCTTGTTTGTTTTCCTCTCTCTCCCCTCCTCCCTCACTCTTCTCTCTCTCCCCTCTTTCTCTCTTTCTCTCTCACTTATCCCACACTCTTCTCTTTCAACTACCCCCCTTCTCTCTTTACCCATGTTGTTGTTACTTGTAAACTAATGTCTTCAAGAATGCTATCAAGAGGACTTGTTTCATCATGGTTGTCTGTCTTCACTCCTCTTTCTCTCTCTCCCTCTCTTTTTCTCTCTCTCTCTGTTCGTCCTGTTCCCGTTCTGTCAATCACGCCTCTCTTGCTGAAAAAACCTGCTTCCCCCGAGTTTCCATAGCAACCGGCCAAAGTACTGCCATCGTCTGTGCTGTTACAACACATCTGACAACTGTACCGTCCAAATGGTGTTTAACATGATCTGTCAGAGGCCGAGGATTTTTTTTATCAGATAAACCTTTATGTGATGAGAACAATTATATTATGCAATGCCAAATATTTGAACTTAAAAATGCTGAACTGAAAGGCCTATATCTGATTGTATAAACAACTATGAATATATGTACATTTTATATTTAAATGTTTATTTTCAATACTGCCTTTTTCTTTTCTTCTTGTTTGTCCTCTTAAACTCAATTCTTGCAATAAATGTTTTACCTGGCCATTCACGTAAAACAGCAAAGCATCAAACTCTTATTTATCGCAGGTAAAATAAGTTATATATTTTGTTCTGATGTTACGAGAATATTTAGAGACACGTGATATGAATTAGCGGCTGTGGTTGGACCTTCCCACATTAGGACGCGCTATGGTCCCATTCCAGACCCTTCTGGATTTGAGCAGATTGTAGAAGGGACTTGGCTGGTCAGGCAAATGCATATTAATGACCAAAATACAGACCAAAAATCTGTTACAGTTTAATCTATAAATTAAAATGTGTGTGGGACTGTTCTAGAATGTAGTGAAGGCACTGTTCTTTGCTGTTTCCAAGGGCGATCCATCGTCATATAAGCTATCAACCCTGCAAATGAATGCCTAAACATTGTGTATGTAGAACCATGATATAGATAATCATTTTGTCAAATCATTCACCCCTTGTTCTATATAAACATATTTATTTGAGCTTTGTGCATTTGAAGTACTGTATTTTCTGGACTATACGTCGCTCCGGAGTATAAGTCGCACCAGTGAAAAATGCATAATAATGAAGAAAAAAAACATATATAAGTCGTACTGGACTATAAGTCGCATTTTTTGGGGAAATTTATTTTACAAAATCCGAGACCAAGAACAGACATTTTATCTTTAAAGGCAAGTTATAATAATAACAATAAAATAGAGAACAACAGGCTGAATAACAGTACAGCACGCTAACATAACACATATATATTTATTCAGCTACATGAAGCATAGACAACGAACTGAATACGTGTCTGGTATGTTAACGTAAGATATTAACAGTTAATCAGACAAAGCATAAAAAACAAGCTAACAAGTTAACTCTCGATCTCACTCCAAATCACTGAATCCACTGAATTCTTCATCCTTGGTGTCGCTTCTGAACAACTCCGCCTGCTCTGGAAGCAGATGAAGCGCCGCTTCCGTGTGGCTGTCATACTGGTACACAAGCCTAGAGTGCCCTCGTATGGTTGTCAGTGTGACAGTAACGAAGATGTGAAATTATATATTTTAATAATTTCACATATAAGTTGCATCTGAGTATAAGTCGCACCCCCGGCCAAACTATGAAAAAAAGTGTGATTTATAGTCCGGAAAATACGGTAGTTGAATTAATACTTATGCAAACTTGTTATAGAGATCAATTGGCATCACTTCATTTCAAACAGAATCCTTTGAGACTTCCATTGGTGAAGTGCTTCAATTAAAGTGTTTTTTTCTGTGGACTGTGGACCTGTGTAAGGGGCTCTGGTTGCTCTGGTAACAAGACACAGTTTTTATGAGACCTTGCCTTTGTCAAGTTTGTCCTGGTTCAGTTCTGGTTTACTGTAATTCTGACCAGAGGAGGTGCATAGCCAATAGTGCTTAAATAAGACTACTTAGATTGAAATCAATATGTGAATTTAAAGTGGGACTAAATGCCTAAACTCTGCCCACAACCACTTTGCAAATTGAGCTGCTAAGCTGGGCAGCGCCTGGGGGACCAAAGAAAAGAGCGAGGGGCGGGGTCTGGAGGTATAAGAAGCGGTGTGATTGGTCTAACAGGTATCCACACTTCAAACTCCAGGTGTTTGAAATCAGAAAAACCTGGCTTTAATCAGGTCAGTCCTGGTGATGTCACATAGTACTTGAAATTACAGTGGCTGCTAAGTTGTTGACTGTTTTTGACCAGAATGCTGTAAATGTACCTAGTTTGCACTAAAATTGCCCCAAAAGACTAGGAGTAGTAGACAACACATTTTAGTAGCAAAAAAGTTGATTTACTCTTTAGTTCCACTTAAACTGTTAATTGTTAAAAAAAAATATTTGTCCTCCGTAGACTCTGGGATGAGCAGAGGACAGTGCGCTCTTCTCCTTCTCTTTTTTCTCTCCAAATCCTAAAAACAAATGCACAGATTGGATGAAAAATAACATGATTTTGCTCCACAGAGAAGCTGCACAAATAGAGCAGTGAGGAGAGAGGGACCAGGTGCAGACAGGAGCAGACAGAGGGAGCTCACTTCCAGATGGCACATAAAAAGTCTCTCCTTTCTATCTTACCACCAGCATAACCATTTCTTTTTAATAGACTTAGCTTCATCATATGGTTGTTAAAAGTATCAAAAATCAGATACTAATCAATACTAAAACTAGTATCAAAACTAGATACTCACGTCAGAAATGAACCTTTCCTGAATATCTTTAGAATGATCTTGAGCTGTATCAGAACAAGTATAAGACACATAGACTAGTATACACCCATGGACCACTATGGAACCTACCTGGACACTGAGGGATTACACAGATATAAGACTGCTTGGCAATTTAAAAGAAAGAACTATGATTTACTGTAATCAAATTGCATTCTATTGTCTGAAAAAAGAGT